>JAOCPS010697261.1:0-10594 GCA_025505425.1 Graphium colonna | reverse complement strand
AGAAGTAAATACTATGTATTCAAATTGGGATATTTCGCTATTTATCATCGGTATTATTTGTTAAAGAAAAGTTCGGATATTTTTTCTCGATGACTATTTCTACGTATAATAACTATTAAACTATTGCAAAAATAAAAATGTAATTTGAATAGAAACGGGTCTCTAATACCATTTCAATTAGTTTTTATAGCGGTAAAGTGGAATATTTTTGATTAAAAAATAGATAAACAATAGTGGAATGAAAAAAATCATGTTAAAAAACAACATTATTCTCATCAAAAATTTACAATAACTGATTTCAAACGTCCTAAACGTGTATTATTATCAATCATAAATCGTCTCCAAGAGAAAAATAAATATATATAGCTTTAACTGAAGTCCCGTCATGCTTAATTTATAAAACAATAAAATTGAAGACTTGCATGTAAAGTTTACAGGAAACTGATGTGTGACATAATATTTGCTGTTGAGTAAGAGCGACTCGCAAAAAGGTTGACAACATAAATATTAATGGTTTGCGATTTGGCCGGGATATAAAACAATCTTTCTGAAAGTAAGCTGTATTTTATATCAGACCCCATTAATCTTCATTATTTTCTTTTAAACATTATCAAAAATAAAGTGTTTCTTGTTTGTCTACTTTAGCATGAAAACGATTTATAATAATTTACTGAGCGAGTGAAGCGAGTAATATCTACAATTACATTTGGGGTAAAAACATTACCCATGGTTAGGACATTTAACAAAATGGGTCTTTGCTAGTCAATTTTCAAAGAATCAATTGTCGCCAGCAGTATTTCCGGTACGTATCATGAACTGGTGACGCCCCTGTAACTTCTCTGGTGATGTGGGAGTCCATGAGCGGCGGTGGCCACTAACGATCAGGTGCGCCATTTGTTCGTCTGTCACCTTTTCCATATTAAGAAGCCTATAAACATTGCCAGCATTAAACATTTTCTACCAAAAAAGGGGGGAGGTTCAATTGGACTTTATATTTTTTGTACACATTTTAGGGGATAAAACTCTTTTTTATTTGAAAGGGTATCAAGGAATGTCCAATTTCATTTTCATGACAGTCGGTAAAACAATTTCATATTTGTTTCCCAAATATTTGCTTCTGAGGTGATTGAACTCGGTTTCAATATTTTTTGGAGATAAAAATTATACAAACATTAATATCTTTTCAATCTTTTTAAATAATTTGCGAGAGCCTGAGAATAATCGATGATGATATCTCTAAACTCTGTCTTTGTACTAGAAATACGGCTCTTATTCGTAAAAATGCCAACTTCTTAGAAAAGATTAAGCACAATTAAGCTTACAAATCGAGGGCTTTATTAAAGAGAAGAGCATTCTACAGTATCTCAGAATTTTCGAACTAACCAATTTTGTAAATAGTTATAAAAATTGATATTAATTTATTTTAATTTTTGTTTTTTTTTTCATTTAATTTTATGATAATAAAAAAATTTCATAAATTAATAGTAACAATGATACAAAAAATATATTAAAAAATAACTAAAATTAATGTTTAATACTTCTGTATATTAAGTTATTAATAAAGTTGTGCTTGTGATTCATCGCAATTTCTACATTTGTATGCCGTCATATGAAGTTAGAAATGTTGGTTATTTTATTTTTACAAGCAAACAAGCACACAGTTTGAATTAGTAAAACACGCAAACAGTACAACATTTTTATATATTTACATCACATAATTTTATATTATCAGTAATCTTGGGTAATGTGCAACGCTTTGAGTAATAAGAAAAAAAAAGTGAGAAAAGAAATGTAAGAACCATAGCGAAAATTTGAAGAACTGCGCGGAATATCGATTTCATAAGATTCCTAATATAGGGCTGATGCTTTGTGGGCATGAGGTCTCTATGAAATAATTCAGTGCCTAAAGATTTTTTGAACGAAACGTCAGTTTTACATAAATGAAACGGAACCGCAATAAAAATTTGGATATTTAAATAAAAATTTTGGAAAGTAGTATTTTGACAAATAGCTAATAAAACTTATGACGTCGAACATTTCTGTTTTGATTTTATTAGGTCCATATTTTATTCTTTAAACTTAATCGATGCGCTTTCTGATGAAGCTACCATTTCATTAGTTAAATTTTTTGCACTCTTGTGATTTATCATTTTATCGATCTAAACTGAAAGTAATTTGTTGTTTTTATTTAAATGTTATTTTGATATACAATTTTTTAATTCAATATGCGTATCTGACCCATATTAAAAAAAACATAACACACATTCATATGTACACATGATTGTTCTGTATTTGATTTAATTCACATTACAAGTTTTTTTTATAAAATGGTTTTAACATCAAAATTAAGTTTTATAAATAATTCTATTATCATAAATTTAAAAAGATTTCGATTTGGGCAAATTCTTTAAAAATATTTTTTGGTAGAGGTATAAGATTGTGGCTTAGGGAAAAGTGATAAATAAAAGAAAAGATTTATGAA
Organism: Graphium colonna; assembly: GCA_025505425.1. Classification (NCBI taxonomy): domain Eukaryota; kingdom Metazoa; phylum Arthropoda; class Insecta; order Lepidoptera; family Papilionidae; genus Graphium; species Graphium colonna. Next base: position 8,112 of record JAOCPS010697261.1, on the reverse strand, counting down.
GGTTTAAGGAATAATTCACCAAAAGGTCGAGAAGTAAATCCCAATTTCAGAAATTGAGTCTTTTGCTTCTTTTCAAGGGTTTTTGCTATCCGTGAGTTGTTTTTGCTAATATAAAAGAATTGTTTCGTTTACTAGTATAAATAAAAGTAATACGGGAAAGTCAAACGATGAACAATTTAAACGATGAAAACTTGTCACATTAGAAAAAAAAGATTGGGAAGAGACTATAATATTGTACGGCACTTATTATTTTAAATATTACCATAAACATTAACAATACGAATAGTTTACATCTTTTTATGGAGACGATTTTACACGAAGAACGTACAAGATGTTAAGTCTTATTGTTATCTAATTGAAACCTTGTTTGATTGGTGATTTTATATTAACGTTTTAAATTACCATATGAATGCAACAGATTGTTTTTTAAATAAACCAAAAAAGTCCTGTTATTCTATTATTGCATGACTTTAAATATTTTCTTATTAATTAATAAAAAATTTGACTATAAAGACATTCATAATAACTATGTTTTTTCGCCCACTATTCAAGAGTTTTAAAAAAGCAAAAATAATCAAATATATTTTATTTCTCAGACTGAAATCGGTCGGCCATATAATCTTATCATCTTTTTTTATGGAAAAGGAGACAAACTAGCAGATGGTTCACCTGATGATAAGCGTAGACAAACGCAACATCCGGAGAGTTGCGAGTACGTTGTTAACCTGGGAGATCGGATATAATAGGCTTATTGGATAGGATGGGGTCGGAATTAAGGGTTTGGAGAGGATAGAAATAGGAAAAGAAAACGGTAGACATGACAATCCGGCATCCCCAAAAGTCATGCATACTTTATTTTATGCCGATGAGGACCTTGAGATCCTTTAACAACTTTCAATGGTGTTCTTGACAATCAGGAAGGCTTTTACTGATGATAATCAAGTAATCCATTCATTTTACCTTAACCCAATTAAGAATTAACAACACAAAGTTATTGTACCTCCGCGGATCATCAGATCATTCCCCTAATCTTCTTTCAAAGCCTCATAAGAAATTTTATGGAGTCCCGAGGGTTTTCCAATCCTGAATATTTCAGCTTTAGATCCAAACATTTATGTACCCAAAAAGTACTCGTCATCACAGATCACATCATCGCGAAGAGGCAACTCTTTCTTGATGTGGCAAAAGTAGTAAAGTCTGGCTCATGGGGCTCAAATAAAAGTTATGTGAGTACGGAGTATCCGATCGTATCCCTGGATAAAATTGATGTTCACGGAGACAATATACCTTCCTTCTATAGATTAGGAAAGAATAAACTCTACATCACTAATTATTGTTAATTAAATTAATGCTATTAAATGTTTTCGTCCTTTTGTTGGTAATTTCCCAGGATAGTAAAATTTCATAATCAAACAAAAAATGAAGAATAACAATTAACTCAAAATAATTTAGGTCTTTTATTTACTAAAAAATACGGGTTATGAATTGTTGAATACACCAAAAAATTAACTATCCCAATAAACATATAAAATAATCTTTAAGATCTTAAAAAATGAACACCTGAAACTCTTCTGGTATCTTCTTGTTCTGAGTAAAATTGTGATAAAACTTAAGTGCCTATATTTTTATAAGAATCTCACAATAACTATTTTTGCGGATAATATATGAGAACAAGTGTAATATTTTAGTTACTTGTTTTGCATATACTTGGATCGTGACTTTTTATGAAAAATTCAAAAGATATGATACCTATGTTTCAGTACTGTATATAATAAGGATAAAAGTTAGCAATATAATAACAGACATTTATCACATAAAATGACTGTAAATAACTGAAACTTTCAAACCTACCAACAGAAACAACTTGACCTCACATATGTGTGCGAATTTTGAAGCAATCAGGAGTCAGAGAATAGACTACAAGAGAGCATCGTTCGAATGCTGAAAGACTTGTTAGTAAGTTATTAAGCACATTCAATGGCTCTCGATCAAACGTTATAGGAAACTTTACTTTGCGTCAATTTTATGATCCCGATTTGACAGATGTTATTAAAATATTTAATAAAAGTATCGTAGATGAATAAACCAAATCAAAGAAAACATTTTATAGATTAACAACATCACCATGAAGTCATTGATTAATTGCAAATATTATGTTCTTCGCACTTTGTTTAAAAACTTAATGTTTTACTGCAAATTAAAAAAATAATTCCTTAGACATAAAGATGTACATATTGTAAATAATAGGAAAAAGAACAACGATTTCTACTTTTTGACAAATATTTTATGGAGATATCTGAAAATTTAGTATCAGAAATGCATTTATAAAATAATAATTGGGATCTGAATAGTCCAAATTCGGTAAAGGTTATTACCTTCTTTTTAATAATGTTACTTTTACGTAATAATCTTTGATTGAAAAATCTGTTTGTAGCTGCGGCTCAGTTATTATTTTATCACATTTTATCACACGAGTGCTGTAGAATAGAACGTATCTCAGATTATGAAGAAAAGAAACTAATTACCGCCACATACAATAAAATATTGAAAGGAAATCTAAGTCATATTTGTAAGTATGTACAATACTATGGAATTTATTTTAATCGAATTAACTGTGAAACCAATATTTAAGTCTAGAGCATTAAAATTCCTTTTTTATTTTCTTTGAAAGTTATACTTGTTTTTATATAAAATACATACAAATGTCACACAGGTGAAAAAAACAATTTGAGAAGTTAGGTTAAGTATTTTTGGAGTCAATGGGAGTGTTTCGCTAAAATTACGTTTTATCATTCAAAATTATGCTTTGAAATTGCTATAAATTATTCCTCTATACAATAATAGAACATATTAATTAATAAAAAAAAAAAATATTGTAAAAGGAAAAACATTGTCCCATAAATTATGAACATATCAAGATGAATTAATCCTTGTTTTTTTCCTAGTATTTAAATTATGTACATCATTATGCCTAAACTGATCTGTGACATTTCATAGTAACGTTACATTCGTAGCGAACGTGTTACGTTACGGCATTGCCCGACTTACCAGTACCAGTACTCGCAGCGAGCACTGCGTTCGATTGTGCTCCACGAATGTAACGTTACGATAAAATGTTACAGATCAATCGCCGACTTTAGGAATTTGTTCTAATTTTAATTGACATATATTAAGTTTTTAAATATATACTGAGAAGAAAATTGTCAAGAACAAAATATTTTCAATTTAAAAATAGCTTCATATTAATGTCATTAGTGTATGCTTTCGTTTAGATTTACTAACCAACGATAAATTATAATAAATATTCCAAGAACATCTATGAAATAGGGCTCAGAAAATTGAAGCAAAGTAAATTTTACTAGAACATTTAATCGAGAGCCATTGAATGTACTTAATCACTCACTAACAAGTCTTTGAACATTCTAACGATGCTCTCTTGTAGTCAATAGCTCCTGATTGCTTCAAAATTCGCACACACATGTGAGGTCATGTTGTTGGTATCGATCTCTATACTGTGAAATCGGGCATCGTATTGAATTAATGACAGTAATTTAATGTGATATTTATATTGCTTGGTTCAATCCTTACCAACATGTACCTTAATTAGCCCACTCGTTCCCATATATTATCCGCTAAAATAGTTATTGTGAGATTCTTATAAAAATATTGACATTTAAGTTATACGACAATTTCACACAGAACAAGGAGATCCCAGGAGAGTTCCGGGCGTTCATCCTTTTAATATCCTAAAGGGCGATAATACTTACGATAATATGCATTTTATGATGGCCGGTTATTAAATTATTGAAATTAATAATATTTACTGATATAGAGTTTATTCTTTCTTCGTGTCTAAAAGGAAGGTATATTGTCTCCGTGAACGTCAATATTCCCGAGTTACGTATACACTACATATTTTTAATGAATCTCCAGGGATTCCAGCACATTTTATTCTAACTTTCTATTTAAAATAAATCTTATATATTATATAACCGAATGTGTTATTCTCTTTCTGATTTTATGTGTGTATTTTTTATACGTTACGAAATAGCTGGTTTTTATCGATAATGTGTATCGCTATTTCGTATTGAACCAGTTGTTTCGTGTTCTTGTTACTTTGCAATAAAGGTTAAAAAAAGTTCTCCCACATATTACTTCATCTAATTATTATATTTTCCATAATTGGCATTTGTTATTACAGCCTGTGGATAGCTCATAGTCCTGCAAGCTTCGAAGCGCAATAGGGTTCAGGCCATTTTAATTGAAGACTATCGGTTGTATATAATCACAGGAGTATTCGTTAGAAAAAAAAACATTATTTTCTGAGTTTTAAAATAGTAAAAATCCGTATCATACCTTATATCAAGTTTAAAAACTATTCATGTCGATTTTTTATTCAAATTAAGCAAAGATTGTTTTAATAATTTGTGTGATAGTACATAACAGAATAATTTAAGTAAATTATAAAATATATTAATGTACTGATTTGTTTTTCATGGACCACTGTCAGTGGTTTCCAATTTGTAAATGTTAATAATAAACATTACCTTATAACCTTATAGTACCTTATTGATATTTCTTTTTGTCTATTATTGAATGTTTAATTTATAAGTACATAAACTTAAATGAAAATAAGTTCATGAAAAAGGTGTTGATGACAATAATAGCGTGAGAATTAAAATGTGAGAATTACTTTTCCAATTGCTTTTTTTTTACTTCGCGAATCAGATTTTAATATCGAAGTCACTGTTTTGTATTATTAGTCAGATAAGTCGTATATTCTTTTATTTAAATCCAATGTCAATATTTGGTTTTATTATGGAGCATATTATGTAAACATTACTTTCCCAATTAGCGTTTTCAAATTAACCGTATCTTAAAACCAAACAAAAAAATAATCTTAGAGTACTGGGCGTAGTAAGAGACGACATTTGGCTGTTTAAATAATGAGGTCTTTCTCTCGGGATTTTATGTACCTACTGAATGTTCTATATTCCACCTAACCTTAACACCTAAGGTTAACTGAGAGATAATACCTATAACATGAAGTCCATCTTTGTACCTTTTGTAAGGGCATAAATAATAACGTATTAAATAATATTATTGTAATTTACCGACGTTTGTACACAGAAAGCATTTGAAATAAATAATCAAACTGTCTTTATATCCAAAGTGGCTAGGAAATCATTTTGTTTTTTTTTTAATTTTTAATTGATAAGCGCCTAATTACTTTGGCTTAACGCTACATTTTACTCGGACTCAATTACTTGTTCGTTATTAACTAATAATTTATGTCTTACAAGTTATCACTTATAACAAGGTGCATTATAGATGTCTACACTATTTGAAAAATCTTAATCACAAAATTATTGTTAAACAAATTTATAATAATGTATTAGGCACTGTACATACGGCGTTGACGAATTACTTTGCATTTTATTTAAAACTTAATATTTATATTTCAATTTACAAAATCCTAAATTTAAGAAAGCTGGCAACGTCTGCTGAATCAAAACTATTTATTTGGTAACTTGCTCAAAATCATACGTACTTTTGATATTGGATTTGACTTTTAAATAATAATTATTATATTAGTTACAGATTATGATAAATAAAGCATTTTATTACTTATCGTCGGCAAAAGCAGCAAAACATAACTTTTTGTGGACGGAATGGACACTTTAGTTATACGAGGGTTTTATGACGATTGTCATAAGAAGGAGTCCCGAAGGAGCTCCCTACTCTGATTATTTTAGGTCGTAAAGGGCGATAAAGCTCTCGATAATGTGCATTTCATGAGGGACAGCTAATAAAGTTCAGTTGACATAATTTCACGCGCAACTTTATAACAGATGTTTTTATTTTATGATCGTATAAAATAAAAACATTTCAATAATCAAATAATCCTGCAACGCGTGGCGTGGTACCCAGAACACTACTGCATTCCCTCTCTGAATGGTTGTACTTAACCTTTGGGCGGGATAATGGTTATAATTTATATTTGACATATTCACAACGTGTACCGTTTAGACTCAACTTGTCTATAAAATTCCTTTTATCGTATCTTTACGAAATACACGTTGTTTTCAAGTATGTCATAAACATTATTACTTTTTACTTAAATTTGCCATATTATGACGAGGCAGATCCCTATCGCAGAGGAATTCTGTATATATTGACAGCAATATTTATTTCATATTGAGGTTCAACATAAGCTGAAAATATATTTAAGCTAAGTAGGTTTTGTTACAAAACTATTTTGAGTGAGAAACTTTGTGCAGGCTTAAAACGTCCTTCAAGAAAATTACCATAATACTGTATATCCCAAAGTGTTCTTTGGCTTTCTTGTAACTAAAATATCTATCAAGACTAAAGAGTATATATTATTTTAAAACGTACAAAATAAAGGTGTTTAAAAATTGCATATGTTAGAGGCATATTGTTAATTTAAAGCTTTCCAATTACCGTTGGCATGCATTCTTCTACAAAATATACTTTATATTTTATAATATAAAATAACATTATTAGTGCTATTTGCACTAAAAATATAATTTTATATTACGTTGAATTTGTGTAAATCTACAGCTTTTAGTTATTTATAAGATCGCATGGTCGTTAAAGGTTTCAATAATGTTCACTTTGTTAAGCACATTTTCATAAAGAAAATGTTCAAAATTATGATTGGATTTGTTACAATTAAATTAATTACGGCTCAGTAATCGATTGCCGTACGCCCTATGCTATATTTGGTTGAGGATAAATAAGTAACTAACCGATACAATGAGAGATTTGCTTAATCTGATCCCCCATAGGCCCTCATTAGGCCTTAATTGGTAACTGTCTGCGTTTTAGACGAGATCTGATCCCATCTGAAACTCAGAACGCTATGATGATTTAATCTGCTAATAATTTTAGTAGTAAATAAGTTAATGAGACAAAAAATGAAAGTAGCATTTTGTTCACGAATTCGCAAGGTACTACAAAGGGAATTTTTAATGTGCTGTAAACTAAAGTTATCATTATGTAATATATCGCCAAGATTTAAGGCTTTAAATACCAGGGTAATCATAAATGGATACATAAAATTAAAGTACTGAACAAATATTAAGCAGGATTACATTAGAAAAATAGAAGCAATATTAAAAATAAATATTTATTGACCACTTAGTACACTTACCCAATACTTGTTTATAAGTAATCACGAAAAAGATGGGCATCCTAGCGTACATAGCGTGGTTGACCGAAGTGGTCATTCAGATCGATGAACTACGCCAACTGGCCATAAGTTCGCTACCGGCTTCGTATCCACGCTTCAGTTTTTTATTAGAAAATTTGTTTAAAAAATTATGCGCCTAATTTTATAAAACAAATAAGATGACAAACAAATACTGAGTGCTTTCTTTTAATACTTTTAGTGACTTGCCAATCAGCCTGCATTTGCCGCTCCCAGTGGTTCCGCACGTAATTTTCCTCCGTTTTTACAACATAACATTCATTGACGACATATTGGTAATATCGTGATGCTTAATAGCCTAAAGCTTTCCTCAACACCAGACCATTACTTTCAAATCCGAGATCAGTGCGTTCAATAAAGCAGAATAAAATACAAACGTTTCAGCTTTATATGTAAAAATGTATACCTTATAAATAACAATACCTATTTTCATGCCTTACTTACTTAAAATGCATACGTGTAGGTATTATTTTTCCAATTTTGAATAAGAATTAAGTTTTCAATATTATCGTGAAGTATACACACATTTTGGCCTAACTACAATCGGTGATAATGCTCCACCTTGCTCTCTAGATAAAAAAAGTTTAAGACCACATATTATTTAAATGGTAACTTGAAAAAACAGTTTCTGCTGACATTTTGAAATTGCAAGCAAATTAGCGTAATACTTTGGTCATCATCATCATCATTTCAGCCTTTTGACATCCACTGCTGGATATAGGCCTCTTCTAAGGCGCGCCACTTCAAAAGATCCTCAGCTATTCTCATGCAGCTTGTGCCTGCCACTCTTCGTACATCGTCGCTCCATCTAGTAGCAAGGCGTCCTACATTTTGTTTGCCAAGACGTGGTCTCCACTCCAGAACTTTACTGCCCAATC
>JAOCPS010697150.1:0-10594 GCA_025505425.1 Graphium colonna | reverse complement strand
TCATACATACTACCTAACTACATAATTAGACTAATTTCAATAACTTACTAAATGTACTTCTTTTCGTTCTATGCATAGTTAGAACGTTTTTTTGTCTCTTACGCGATTAGTTACAAATGTATCACATTTAAGATTCAAAAGTTTCACGTATAATATCTTTATTGCAACTATGACAATTTGCGTATTTTTTTTTCTTTTATAAATATTTAATTGGAATATTCTGGTTGCAATTATCACTTCTTTTCATAATTGTTTAATGTGAAAATTACATTAGTAAAAATTACAACATGCGTACAAAATATACTAAGCGTTCAAAGAAATTGTTCGGATTAATAATTGCTGCACAGTTTGTTCATCGTACAACACGACAATATACCAAAAACCATTCACTACCACAAAATGACGACTATATCTGCAACGCACGACACTCTTGTGGGATGAATCGTCGCAAGCGGTATTTCCGGACCGATACGAGTTAGGGACTATCAAGAAAAGAGCCTGATCCTTCCTTAAAGCAACACTCTTGTAACTCTTCTGGTATTGTGGTATGCCATGGGCGACGGAGATAGCTCACCCACTTGCTTCATTGCCTCTTTCTCTATAAAACAATAATAATGAAAAAATCATAACACAATTGGCGACAATAAGACAACGAACAGATTAAAAGATTTTGTCGACAGCCACAACTTATACTTCCATATTACAACGCCTACCAGGAAGAACAACCGTATAGATCACATTATAAGCAATCTTAACTCTTTCAAACCATAATACAGTGCAGGTATTAAAAATACCAATAAAAAATAAAATAGTTGTCCCTCAATTTTAATATATATATATAAAAGAAGCTTTATAAAGGAAAATATTAAAAAGTTCCCAATGTATTTAAACAGCCTGTAATTTTCAGGTGTTTACAATAGCACTGATTTAAATGCAGCATTTAATGTTTTTCATGACTGGTTCTGCCTTTCTCAGTCAAAATGAATACAAACCAAAAAAATATTGGATAACTAAAGGGATCAAAAAAAGTAGCCGACATAAAAAAAAATACTTCGCTGTAAGTATACTCAAACAAAACTAATCATAACAAAATACACTATTTAAAATACATGAAACTATTAAAAAATTTACTATCTTACCAAGAAAAATTTAAAATGAAAAATTCATAAATAATAGTAGAAACAAGTGCAAAGCTACTTCGAAGGCTATTGAAAATGAAAGTCTTGGTCATAAAAATAATAGATTTTTAGAAAAAAAATAATAAAAAAAATTAACATTACAAAAAATAAAAATATTGACATAAATAATATATCTTATAATAAATATTTTGACATTAAAAATAAGTATTATAATTCATTATATTTGACCCCTGTAAATGAAATAGACATACATAGATAAAACAATTATAATATTAAAAACACTAATAGCGCAGGCTACGACGGTATTAATACTAATATAATAAAAACTTGCAAAGCGATACTAAGTGTCCTGGCATATTTAGTCAATCTATCCATGGAAACTGGAACATTCCACGAACGTTTCAAACATGCTTTTGTAAAACCCTTACACAAAAAGGAAGCCAAGACCAATATAGAAAATTATCGCCCTATAACACTTACACCGATTTGTTTTTAATTTTTGAAAAGTCAAAAAAAAATCGAAATAATAGATGAAAATCAATACGGTTTAAAAAAACAAATTAACATCAATTGCTGCCTTTAATTTAATAACAGAGATCTTGAAAGGACTCAAAGGCTACACGACGGAGCTATTTCTAGATATGACAAAAGCATTTGACCTCGTATGTCATAAACTACTACTAGAAAAATTAGACCGTATAGAAGTATGAAGAAGTAGGACCTGCTTTAAAGTGGCTGCAATCACATCTAAAAAATAAAACTCAGTGTGTAGAAATATCACAAATGGACGCAAAAAAAGTAATAAGAACAAATAGTTCAGAACGTCAAGTTAACACTGCAGATGTCCCGCGAGGTAGCGTGTTACAACCATTGCTATTTTCAATCTACATTAACGACTTACCTTGCGTCATCAAAAATAATACTATACTCTTTGCAGACGATGTAACTGTAATAATAACTATGAAGCATAAAACAACAGTCTAAGAACATAAATCGGACATAAGAATGGATTTACAAGCAGGCTTAAAAAGAATAATGTTATTTGACCAAAACAATTTTTTTTATGGAAAGGAAAACAAACGAGCAGACAGTTCATCTAATGGTAAGCGATCCCGTTGCCCATAGACAAACGTAATAACCGGAGAGTTGCGGATGCGTTGTCAATCTGGAAGATCGGATATAATAGGTTTATTGGATAGGATGGGGGCATACTTTATTTTATGCCAACTTTATAAATGGCGGTGGTGCTTCCCCAGGCGAGCACGGCTGTAGAAGTGCAGCAAAAGCTGTGAAAAGTTGTTATGCTCTACCACCTCTAGAAAATTTAAATTTAAACAATTACAATGTATTGTATGAAATTAATTATACTCGTAAAGGACAAGTTATAACGCAATTATTGTGACATTTTTAGGTTTAATAATTGACAACAAGTTAAATTGGAAAAGCCACGTTGAAAAGGCCTCAAAAACGTAAACAGTTTTATATTCGCAACGCGTAAATTAGCTAAAGTAAGCACGGGAAAAACGGTACTTATGACATATTTTGCATACATAGAATCGGTCCATAGATACGGACTTATCATATGGGGAAACAGGTAACTAACATGTCCATTAGAAATCCAAACCAGCTTGTGTTTGATATATTTCAAAATAGTATGCTATTAAAAAAAACTGCTCAGCAATGTGTATTAAAACATTTAATAAAAGTTTAATAAGAGTCAATTAAAGAGTTGCCGCTTCATAAGTTTACTAAATTATTAAAATATTGGCTATTAGAAAATAACTTCTACACAATTAACGAATTTATAAACTTACACTAAGCAAGCACCTAATTTGTAATACTGACTCATATTGACATCACAAGAAGGCCATTAAATATGTTTGATTATTTGCAAAAAAGATATTATTACGTGAGGTTATAAGTATTTATTTGATTTAATAATGTAAAATGTGTACTTAATTATGTTTGTATTGTTTGTTAAAATGTATGATAACCTAAATTATATTTGCATGTCATTTGTTAATGGCTATATTTTATCTATTATTTCTATAACTTATTACTAACAAAATACATGGAAAATAAAATAATTTTATTTTGCGCCATTTAGTAAGATTCCAAATTAATTTTACTCATTTTTATAAATATCTCAAAAACTATTAATAACCACTGCTTCGGTTCACGAAATATCGTGAGACATACATACATTTGAAATTTTGATTGCACCCAAAATCAACTCTTAAGGACTAGAAATGGTAACCGATCAATGTTATCACAATATTTTCATTAATATTTGAACTAATTTATAGTTAGTTATATTTTAAAAAAATTGGGTCTACAAATAGCATATTAATACTTGAATGCCAGCAATAAAATCAGGATAGACTACTACTACTACTACTAGAAATAAAAAATTGCCACATGTTCCGAGAGGTAGCAATTACTTCGGTAAATGCACAAGGAGGTGGATACCATTATTATGCAATCAATTACCAGGTAATGTAGAAAAAAGGTCAATAAATAAGAAAATCTACAAGAAAGCCTTGAAAACACAAAACTTAAGTTTGCAGCAATGATTTATCTATGTTTAATGTATATATCATAGATATAGCCTTGTTGGTATAATATAATAACAGTTAAATTCTTAATAATTATATGTTAAGTAGATATAATTAACATATATCTAATATAAGCATTTTGAAAACTGCAGATAAAGTGTTGCACAGTTTGGCATATAAATTTGTACGCAATTTTTTGTATTTAAAAAAAACTGGCTAAATTAAAACAAAATCCTTGTGAAGAGAGCACACATAAATATTTTTTTTGTGGCGCTTTTGTTTTTTTATTGAAATTTTGTTAAATGAAAAATTATTGTTTGTTACATTTATGCGTAACACAGGCGTAATTTTAACGCTTTGGTACAGATGTCAATGATTTAGATATTACTTGATAAATAGAAAACCAATTCGATGTTTAATACTACTTAGTAAATGTAATCATTTTTGATACTACTTAGTAAAAACGAAAACAATTTTGGGAGTTTTAATGCTGTATGCTTACAAAATCCTTAACTTGCCTATATACCCAAACAAGAAGACGCAGCAACAAGCTTACTCGTTGACGTGAATTTTGGATTTCACAACGTTTATCCCGATTTTTTTTAATTTGGTGGAATCCTTTTTATATTCCTTTATAACTTATCTCTAGCAAATATTTTTTCAATTTTCTTTTATCTTTCGTACCCTTAATAATTATACTGACACAATTTCTTAAATCTTAAAACATATTTTTTTCACAGGCATTATATTTATTGTTTAGTGAAGACGATGGTTAAATGCGTTGCAATAAGCCTTGCTGGCATTTATTACCAGAAGTTGGCCCGTTGGCCATGAACGACTCCAACTTTCTTCGATGTTTCATTCATGAACTTTTGTGTCATAATTTCTACGAATAACTGTTCTTAAAATTAGTAAATTTTGTTTCGATTTAACATTTCAAGCACGTTCAACTGCATTGTTTATTGCATTTGACATAGGTTGAAGTACGTTTTTCAAACTAAAGAAGATGTTTCATTTTGGACCATTTTGTGTACGGTAGTCCAAAAACTAGACAAAAATGCGGCTATTTCGATAAAAATACTCAAAAAATAGGTAAGTTCAATTTAAAAATTAAGCCAGTTAAATAACACGTACAAATTTTCAGTGCGGCATACACTTTTAATAGTATCGTATTTTGTAGAGGAAACCGATATATGATTGCTGTTACCGTCCAATTCTTTTAACTTATTCCTTGCCGTAAGGTAAAACTATTCCTGCAATACTTCCTTATGGATAAAAGTAAATTCTAAGAATCTAATTTATTTATTTATTTATTTAGTCGTACCAACAATGTTAACACCGTTATAACCTTAAAAATAACAATAAAATTCGTACATCATTAGTGCCACCCCAATTATAAGTGAAAACGGCATTGAAAAACCATATCAACAAAATGATTTATACAATAATTAGAAAAAAAAACAGAAAATGTAGATTAATTTGATAAAAATGAAAAATATTCAAATTCCTGACAATGATATGTCAAACTTAAGTACTATTATAACAAAAACATTGAATAAGAATTACAATAAGGATAACAATGAAAACTAATTAATAAAAAATATAAATAGAGATTAATTACAATTGAATTTCATTATAAATTAACTTGAACTAAATGTAAAAGTCGAAAATATTCACTAAAATAATAATTACTATTGCACTGTGGCAAATTTTAAAAACAATTCAAGGGTCCTTTTTCAAATAGTTCTTGTAAACATGAAATTTTTTTGAAAATATTTCAATTAACGGGGATTTTTCATTGCTTTTTTTACTTTTTGACTTAGTACAAAGAACATTAGAGTTATGTATCGCATTGTAACTCGTCGTCAATTATTCAACGGAGAAAACTGACCAAGGTTACAACGGGCTGGTTTTACAGTAAAAAGAGTATATTTGTTTAACCTGGGCAGCCTTCTAGGTACAGATATATTTAATTATTTAAACTAACTATAATAATTTCTTATAACAGAGCTTTAATCAGTGGTATTTCAACCTTCTTATGCACCAACATAAAGAGAATATTATTTTTCCGTCTTAATAATGTTGTCTGTCCGCAGATAGATTTTTTCTAATGAAATGGAAGACAAACAAGCAAACGGTTCACCTGAAAAGCGATCCCATCGCCCATAGTCGGGAGTACGTTATCAACATAAGAAATTGGATAGAATAAGTTTATTGAATAGGATAGGGTCGATCATAAAGATTTGGAGGGGAATGGAGGGAGAAAATAAGACATGGCCATCCGGCATCCCCAAAAATTATGCATATTTTATTTTATGCCAACATTATAAAGGCCGGTGGTACTTCACCAGGCGAGCGCGGCCGTTGGAGTGTAGCAAAAACTATGAAAAGATGTCACGCATAAAACGTTTAAAATATCCAGCAGTACAAAACATCTAATATATATAATATTAACGTGTCGCAACTTCAGTAGGTAGCTACACAGCTCTGATTCGCTTGGACTAATTTCTATGAAATTTTATATGTGTATTCGGTAGATCTGCAAAATGGTCGATATCAATTTTTCATACCCCTAAGTGATAAAGCTGGTCCATCCGAAACTTTTATTTATTTTTTGGACCAGTATGACATTTAAATATATATTCAACCCTCAATTTTTACTCTTCTATCACCAAACCTAATTTTTTAATGCCCATATTAGTAATAAAATAATTTTAACCGTGTTTGATAACTGATTGATTATCACTTGATCAGTTTTATAATTTGAATCATCAATAATTTATAAGACAAAACAATGTTTGCCGGGTCTAGTTAAAAATACTTTTTTTTACTTACTACAGCTATTTAAAAATATTTTTTGAGTTTATATAAATAATGACAAGAAAGTAATTTGATTATTGTGTTATAGAAAACTGTTTAATAAATAAGGTTGCCTTTTTGAGCTCAATTCTAAAATGAGGTCTATGCATACATATGTTGACGAGTTTTACTGTCAAAGTCTAATGCATCAGAGTGATAAACAATAAATGGATAAACACTCTTGATAATACTATGGAACAGCTCTGCAGATGGCGTCGAATTCTCTGGCAAGTTATCTATTTGCCGTGAAATATTCATAAGGCGTTCGCTATGCTCTTTGCAAAAGACATCGCGCAGTTCCAGATCTTCGTATAAGTTCAGTATTCTTTCCACGTCTTCGGGATTATTGCTGCCGTAATGTGATAAAAATATTTTCTTTTGTTCGGAGCTGCATCTCTGTAGCGCCGCTGCCGCCAACCAAGATGGCTTTCCTTTCTTTATATCTATATTTGATTTTCCGGTTGTTGCTTCATCACACCAATCCATTATATCATTCTGAAATGCAGGAATTATAAATTTTAATTATTACACATTTGCTGCGACGTTCAATCCATAGTGCTAAAGGTATATTTTTAAAGAACTAATTATGAAATAAAATACCTCGCCAAAACAGTTAAAGTAAAACATATCTCGTATATCGAGAATCTATGACGAAATAAAAAAAAATTCAATTACTTATTAAAATCCTAGGCCGTATTTATTCAATATAATCTGCCTATATCTGCGTCGATTCCAATTTTTGGCAATTGTCGACAAAAAGTCAATCAAAACATATGGTAAAAACTATTATCATACCATTTTACTAACTTAATACGCAGCTTATTTTAAAGATAGAAATATATAAAATTTTAAATCTATTTATTCGTACAATATCTACGTTATTGCGCATCAGATGAATAACTCATAGATATATTTTATAATGGTAATTGTTAAAAAATATTGCATAGGTATTGAATGCAATGTGTCTAATTGAACTGAACTTCTGAAATGAACAAACACAGTCCAACAAAGCAGAGAAAATTTAATCAAATATAATTTACATGTATTAGGGAAAATGTAAAGTTAAAAATAGAAACAAACTTCCGTGAAAACCACTGAAAACAAAAAATATGCGTTTACTTGAAAAAACAGCACCAAAAAATATCTTATCCGTATCAATATATTTATGCATTAAATAAAGAAAAAAATGTGTTGTCAACGTGCCGGACAGATCTTCGAGAACATTCTTCCAAAATTTTAAAACCTCGTCTGCGAGTCACTATTGGACCCAACGACATTTCTCCTCGAATTTATTGCATTAACTCAGCAAGTATTTTAGGAGAGTAACAATAGTCTCTGCTCATCAGATGTCCCCATAAAAAGGAATCACAAGGCGATAGACAAATCTGGACTTAAAGGCCATTCAATCTACACTGAAAGGTCATCCACTTGGATACGAGGTTTCTTGGAAACATTTATCGTGCGACCTCCATACTGGCATGTGTTACAAGAAGCTCCATTCTATTGGACCCGACTCATAGTGTTGGACCCGTTAAGCTTTGGTGGCAAAAAGTCTCTTAGCATTTGAACCTCACGTTCGGAATTATCAGTAATGGCTTGATTGCGGTAATTTTTATAAAAATAAGGTCCAATCAATATTTTTGTCGATATTGCTACCCAAACCGTAACTTTTCGGCAATAAAGTGGCTTTTAATGTTTTTAACGATGGCTACTCCGCACTCAGTTTTGTTTGGTAACAAAACCGTTCATATAAAAGTGGTCGGAAAAGAGAATGTTCCCATCGTTTATTCGCATCGCTTAATGCCTGAGCATTATGCTCAAGCTTCTCTTAACTCCTGTATAAGTTGAATCTTGTGAGAGAGAAGTTTTCCACTAAACGCTTCCGGTTTCCAGTTCAGGATCCTCTCAATCGGATTCACTAACTTCCTCCTTTCTTATACTCTGTCCGTGTAGTCCGCGGGTAACCTTGACGTTTACCTAGTTAGCAATATCAAACCAATGTCGTTAAATCTCTTTAATCACTGCTTGATTAAATTTGTGCTAGGTAAATAAGGGTCCTAATATATGAGTGATTGTTATCAAAAAACGCTTGCACACCAAACGCGCGTTGGTCACCCGTGAAATGACTCATAGCTTATAAAATTGTAAGAAACGCGCAGCCGTATGATCTCCAGCCCCTCCTCGTTTATCTCGCCGGACGAAACTCTGTCTATTTAAATAACAGAAGTGAACTTTATTATGGACTACCATGTATAAGGAAATAAAAGATAATGTAAATATATCATAACCATCTTTGTAAATGAATTTTCTTATTCGATTGGATAACAAAGATATTGAAGAAATAAAGCGTACCGGAAATTAGGAAAAAATACAACAGAAATTATTTTTTTACACTTGGTTTAAAAATTAGAAATACTTTAAAAGAGCGAAGTGCTTACAGGTTTATTACAGAAGGTTACTTTCAATAGATTTAGAAATAAAAAAGAATCGAAAACAAAATAAGGGAATATCAGTGAAAATAAAAGAGTAGAGTTTCATAATATCTATTAAATAAACAGGTCGAAAACCATGGGGAAATAAAATGTCTGGCTCATTAACTGCCTCTGTGGCCTATTGGTATAAGTGCACGCTTTAGGAAGATTTCGCAGTTTGGTTAGCGCAATGCGGATTTTTCACTCGTTTGCCACGAAATAAAGATAATCTATGCGTCGGATGGGCATGTTAAAGTTGGTCCTGCACTTGATCTCTCTCCGGTTCGTGTCGGCTATCCATCCCGTCGACTGTTCTTTACCAGAACAGAGAGTGCACTTGTGTATTCGCGTATGCTTGAACACTATAATATATCATGCGCTGATGCCTGATATCTAAGTAGATAAAAAAATAATTTATACACTTACACAGGCTCTAAGTTTACAATATTAAAAGGCGTTAAACAGGGAGATGACCACTCTGTGGCAAACTATTTATAGCAGGTCTCGAAAAGATTTTAAGCCCTACAGCTGCAGACGATGCTGGAAGAATTTAACACTAGAGGCTTCGAGGTGGGATTAACTGTGAATCGGCCTAAAAACTCAGATAATGACCAATAGCCCTAAGAGCAAAGTCGAGGTAGGTGTGAAACAGATACACTGTGTCGATGAGTATGCACACTTGGACCATTAGTTTTTTGTTGAAAACGGGCAAGAAAGATAAATCAAACGCCGCATCGATAATGCGTAGAAAAGCTGGTCGATAAAGACGCCAGTGAAAGAAGATATAGCAATATGTCTGAAGCGCCTGTTTACCGATATGTGTATCCTCCCCATCCTAACTTACGGTGCTCAGACCTGGTCACTAACCGAGCTGCAAAAATTCCACCTCCGGATTTGTCAACGAGCCATGGAGTATTCTAGGTATTAAAAGGGCTGATAGGGTGCGTAAAACGGTTATCAGAACAAAGACAAGAGACGTAGATTACAAATTTGCAAAACTGAAATGGGAATGGGCGGATCAAGTTGTTCGTACACACTCCGACCGCTGGGCAACGGATACCAAACCGGATACCACAGAACGGGTACGAAAAGAGAAACGACGCTAATGAGGCCGTCCTAAAAAACAATCGCAAGACGATTTGGGCATGCAACAGGCACGCTGAAATAAGGTGGTATACGACAGAGATACATGGAGTGTTTTAAGGGAAGGTGTTTGCCCAGCAATGGGACAGTGCAGAATATAAAAAGTACTAAAGGTGGTAGAGCAGCTTCAACCTCTTTTTACAGCTTTAACTGCACACCTACGAACGCGCTCGGGGCCTGGAGAAGAAACACCGCCCTTTATAAATTCGTCATAGAAAAAAATATTTATGTCTTTTAGGGATGCTGGATGGCCATGTCTACTCTTGTCTTTTCCCACTCCCTTTCCCTCCAAATGCTTATTTTCCGACCCTATCCTATTCAATAAACCTATTCGACAGCGCACTCGCAACTTTCTGGATGTTGCGTGTGTCTATGGGTCACGGGATCACTTACCATCAGATGAACCGTCTGCTCGTTTGTTTTTTTT
>JAOCPS010696930.1:0-10595 GCA_025505425.1 Graphium colonna | reverse complement strand
TAGATAGCCTCGATTACCATAGATACTTTTGACTCCAATGAACTACATACTTTATAGACTTTTACTATAGTTTGACATATTTATTAAGTCTACGAATAGATGGTGTTTATTTAACTTAGAAATGTGCAAGTAATATGTTGTGCAGTTAATTTCATTCTAAGTTTTTCCTGTTTTTCATGTAAGAGATGATTAACGAGCAGACGGTTCACCTGATGTTAAGCGATCCCGTCGCCCAAAGACACACATGACATCCGGAGAGTCGCGAATGCGTTGTCGCTAGAGATTGATTAAATTAATAGGTTAGGATGGGGTCGGGATTAAGGGTTGGAGGGTAAAGAAAAGGGTAGGAATGACCATCCGGCAACCACAAAAGTCGTGCATACTTTATTATATGCCGATTTTGTAAAGGACGGTGGTACTTCTTCGGGCAAGCATGGTCGTGGAAGTGCAACAAAAGCTGTGAAAAGATGTTATTACATTTGTGTTACCTACTTTTTAAAAGTAAAAGAAGGATAGGAGGGGTGGACGAGTGAATTTTATAACTACATGGTTTATATTTACCACTGCAGTCAAGATCTATAAGATACTTATAGAAATTATGTTTTTTCTCTTCTCAGTTGCACAAACGACGCTTTCATAACGGATTTCCCAGCGAGAAGTAACGTTGAGCATTAAACAGTATCGCGTTACAGGCTGAAGTTCTTGGGCACTTGAAATCTGATCGATGCGAGTGTTTAGCCTTTAAGACTGCGTTATAAATCTGTAAGTAATAAGCTGAAGGTAATTGTGAATGAAATATCGGTTCGTATATGTATATCTTTCATTCTTTGTGGATTTGTGATAATGAATAAATATGTTGGAAGAATTATTGAGAGACGATGTGTTTTTTTTTATCGAGAAAGATTGAAAAGCAAGCTAACGGTTCATTTAATGTTAAACGAAGCCGTCGCCCAGAATATCTGAAGACATGACAGTGGGTAGTCATTCAATCTTGGATTCAAATCATGAAATATGTCTTATATTTCAAAAAATATAGTTATGATATAAAAACGAAATCATTTACGGTAACTGAATGCAGCCATTACTTACCAATTGTATTATAATTTTTGCCTGAAATGAAATTGCCTCAACTTATGCTTATGATACTTACTAAATGGTACAAAAAGTTAAATAAGTGCAACATAAGATGGTGTGCTACTTTTACTTCATAACAATTTATTTTTAAATATTGTCATTATACACAATAGATCATTTTGTCAATATATAGAATATTTTGTCAATTTAAATAAAAACAATATTTGCCTAAGCGTCAAGAAACTTTAGTGTTTCTTGTGTAAGCCTTAGATTTCCTCATTACTGAGAAGCGTGAAGTTACTGTCGAGCAGCAGTACAACACAACTGACGTAACGCTCATTGTATATTATAACCACGCAATATAGGACGTAAATCACAACCAAAGCAACGCATAGATTAGTTATTATATATTTATAATCTATCATCGCTACAGCAGGAAAAGCATATACATATTATTTTTGCCATTCGAACAAAAAAATTTAAACAGAGATTTTCATTCAACTCATCCATTTTGAACGAGAAAAATACGTTTAATATTCCCATCTACATAAAAGCTATGGTTTAAATACCATATGGTATAAATAAAACATTTGTATTAAACATTCAAAGATAATATGTATCGACAATGATCGGGAAGAAAGAATTTTAAATTCCATTTTTGCTCTATATCTACTATTTTAACCGACTTCGAAAAAGGATGAAGGTCCTCAATTCGTATGTTTATAATGTTTTTCGCCATTTGAAGAAAATTGGTTTAGTAGTTTTTCTTTAAAATCAAAGTAACAATATTGATTTTCTGTATGTTTGCGCGTCTCTCCTTCATTTTTGAAACAATTTTAAAAAATTTCCAAAAACTCCGTTTGTGACTTTGTTTTTTTTTAAATAAAAATAACATAATTTTAGGAACGTTTGCACATATCTCCGCATCTTATGAACTGATTTGAAAAAATATTTTTTTCTAATAAAGTATACTTCCACAATGGTCCTACAATTTTTTTGTAAAAGTAGGGGGAAGAAGATATTTTTCGAATGTACATGTTTAAGGCGTTTTAAGTCAGTTTTTAATTTTCTGTGAAAATAAACTTGTAACTTACTTTATTATTATTTAATTATTATGGATAATTACATTAAAGAGTTGATACTGAAATTTTAAAACATGACAACTCATTGCGCTACTAGTTACAAAGTCACTTATGCATTCCTGATTTATGACAAGCATACAAAAACATTCCAATGAATTCAAACGAATGCACTCACTTTAGTGGTCGAGATCACGACGTCTAATCGAATATGGATTTATCAAACAGATATCCATAGCATTGCATCGAGACAAAGGAAATCTGAGCTAAAACAATGCACATAAATCATTTTTCCATAAAAACACGTAACGGCACCACTAAAGGAGGAATAACTTCGCCTTTATCCGGTCAGCATCCCCCATGTAACTAAGTCTTATGGGGACAGCACAATGCTCCCTGAATGACGATCTGCTTCGAAACACCCTCTACATCACGCGCGCCTTTGTGTACGACCTTTTGTTTTTTTTTTTTTTTCTTTGTGCGGTGGTTACGCGGTTAATGGCTAAGATAACAAATATCTTAAGAGCCATGCTATAAACATTATATTAATATTTTCTGAGAAATTTTATTGACAACAATCTTAATGTATACGTGTTCTATACACTTCTCATTTAAGGGGTGACAATGATGAAATGAAATGACGAATTTTTTCATCTTACAGGATATTCTTCCGAAAGAGTTTCACAAAATTTTCAGGATAACGGGTTCAGTACTTTTTTTTTAATCAAAATAACCAGATTGATTTTATGTAGGTTTTCAAGTGTACACTTTTATGCCGTTTTTTGCCGGTTTTTGTAACTTTCTGTGAAAATAACCTTCTATAAGATTTCTTTGATTTTATCTACCATTAGATTTTTGGCTTACAAACATAACTGCATATCCGAATTTTGCGATTAATAATTTCTCTATGCAAAAAAGAATGTGGGTAGAGCAAATCGCTGTAGCACGAAATAATAGATTTTTTTTTGTATACATATTTTGTTTAAACTCAAATAAGTAAGCGACGTATCTACAGTTTTATAAAATTTATTTATAAAACACGATTCCCTTCTTTAAAAACTTCTTACATCTTTATTAAGCAAGACGCTAATCCGTCGACCAGAGTTTCTCCGGAAATAAAAATGGCTCTTGCCCTAACCGCATCAATCGTGGAGCAAATCTTACATCACGTTTGAGGTCACAATAAAGGAATTAAATAGCTCGGAACGAGTGTTGCCGGCTTTTGAATCTCGTCCTTCATAAAAACTGAGGCACGCGTCGAAACCCGATTCAGGTAGACGTTGCATAACCCTTTGTACAGGCAACACCGAAACCGAATCTCTTATTATTTTATATTTAAACCAGGACTAATATATGAAGAAAAGTTAACCCTGTAATGTATCAAAAATGTATGTGTACTTTATAGGATTATGTATAATATTAGAAGACGACGATAAGAGAATGATAAAATTTTATTAAGGATCAATATTAAGTTTGAAAATATAATGGATATTAATGAATTGATTGTAATACGGCTACTCAGATTGGTAAATGGTAAAAAAGGTAATTTTTACTTTCAGTTAATTAAATAAATAAAATCCTGACCGAATTTTGGTCACAACGGCTAATCTAACCGACTTTTTACGTGCCCATCCAACGCATGGGCCACCTTTCTTTTCAAGCAATCGGGTGATCAGCCCCCATTGCCATAATCTAACGAAGAAACAACAAAACAAAGTTATTGTTCCCCCACGAGATTCAAACCCACGACCCTCCTGTTTTCAAAGCAAGTTTGCGGCAAAGCCCATACCACTATGCTAAGGAGGCGGTACAAAATAATTAGAATTAAATTTAATGTCACACTGAGAAAATTGTGGACAAACACCACATAATCAATTTACTTTTGAGGTCACATTCACAGCTGGGACAAACAATAATTCAACGAGAATGAATAATAAGACAGTTACAACTTTAAAACAGTAACAGAAAAAAATATTTTCTAAAGATACTAAACAACAATTTTATTGCAACCCGCATCTGCTATCACTAAGAAAATTACCATTACCAAAAAAATTTTTCATTCAAAGAAGTGCTAAAATTCTTTGCAGGATTTTGAAAAGACGTACTCCTAAAGCAATGTAAATAACAGCAGTCAAAACAAGAGTACGAACACATGATGTCAACGTCTTTTTGTATCTTGAAACAAAGGGCCATATGCTTCGGGCTTCTCAAATAGAGAATATAAAAACAGGATGATTTGTCCGTCGTTTGACTGTAAAGCCAACCAGGAATGCGGTCCGTGGCTAGGGTTGCTATCCGTGCGTATATTGTACATTTTTATGGTTATCGTACTTTACAAGAACAATAAAGTACGCAAAAATATTTTAATTCACATGGTTTCATTTTTCTAGAATTCACTTCTTACATAGTAAAAAAATGTTCTTGGAAGTTGGAAGTAGGTAAAAAAGAACAACAAACTTCGTGATAATTATTTCTTGAAAGTAATAAGAAATGTATTTCGAGCAAAATGATGAAGTAAAATAAATCGTACTGTATGTTTACGCGATATTTTTTCCCATTGTACTTTGTATGTCCAAAGAAAGTGGCAACCCTATCCGTGGCGGGCTTATAATTGTGACAATTAAGAAATGTCTCCTTCAATTTACAAGTGACGATGAACCTTTGAGCGACCAGCAGTCGTATTTATAATGTTAATTATTCAGTGCCTATATTAGTTTGACACCATTCCATATTAAGTTCCTTAAAGCTCATTGGGATGAAGGGGGCTTGTGGTGTTATTAACATAAAATATCGGGCATTGAGGAAAAATGTATAAACACATACACACACATAGAAATACAGACACACACTTGCTATTGTTATATTTTGAAGTTGTATCATTGAAAGTAAGTTTAATTCCTAATTAAGCATTCAGAGATACGATGTCATTTACTCTGTAAATTTGTGAATGAAGTTAATTTATTTATAATTTTCAATAGGCAGATTATTGCTATATATTATTAAATAATAACATGAAGTTTGTTTTCGTTTGTCAAATATTATCTTAACGTATTTTCATATCGTTTTAGGAAACGATGTACGAATTTAGTACCGATTTAAATGCCACGAAATACAGCATGCATGATAAAACATATCCGAATCTGAACCCAAAAAGTGTTTGTATAAATTTATACGCACTAGCATACAACAAAACATTTCTAGAGCTAAAGTGGGGCTTAGGATTAAAATATTTTACAGACATTTAAATTTTAAGCAATTATTTTATTGAAAAAAATGGAATTACTTGCATACGCCATTACATTTCATATTAGATATGTAAAATTCTCTGTGTTTCCTCCTCTTCCTCATCGCGTCGGTTTCCTCTATGTTGAGGGTCGTGACCACCCCGTGGTCTAAGTTTTTGTTGAACCGCCATTGGCGCCATATTTTTCTATCTACAGCTGTGTGTAAAGCATCGTGGATTGTGGGTGTCGACAGCGGTGCGAATCTGGTCCGTCCATCGTGTTGGGTTTCTGCCTCCTAGAGGTTTCTGCCTCCTAGAGGCAGAAACGCAACACGATGGACGTTTTTCCAGTGAGTATTGTCTTTTCCAGGTTATAATTATCTTTCCTGGCAATATGACCAAAATATTCTGTGTTTATTTGCATGTATATCATATTTATTCTTTATAAATAAAGATTGAATTATATTATCTCTTTTTACCAGTTTTGTATTTACATTCATTATAAATTGTTGTTATGAAATAAAATCCATCTAGTTGAAAGCGTTTTTGTACCTTTTTCAAAAAAACAATCAATAATCAATCAATCCTTATAGTCATTATATACTAATCAAAATGAAATTGGAGCTGTCAGTGTTACCACGGATATTGTATTCAAATTTTCAGCTAATGCAGGCCCACCTCCATTAAGCGGGCCTAATCAAAATTTCGACTTCCTCCGGGTACACAATTGTCGCCCTTTATTTATTCGAAGTAACGCGATCCGTCATACACACCGTCCGCCGGACGCCGCTCTCGTTAGTGTCAATAAATTCGACCGAAGCAGACGCCTGTTAATGCCTTAGTCATGCCACGATGACGAGTGTAACGGATAATTACGGAAGAAAGTATTGCGATACTTGTCCACGACAACCGATCATTTGGTTATTTGTACATTCAAATACACGTTTTAATTGCCCTGAATAAATATCACAATTATATAGTACATAATTAATGTTTGATACGCCATTTGTAAAGAGAATTTAGCCATATATTAATAAAAATTGTGAATAACAGTATTATTACTAAGTTATAAATATTAGCACAACTGTGGGTAATCCATTTACATAGAAATATTATTTCATCTACATTTATTTATTCAATTAAAGTAAATCGCACGTGACTTACACTTAAAACCAACGAAGTTCCAGGCACCGAATAGTATCGATATATAAATGGGCCAAGACAAAATCATCGAGCACCATTGTTTCCTCTGTTTGCCAACCGATTTTCTCACTTCTTTTTTGTTCAGTAGCTATTGACAAGCCTTAGCGTTATCGAAAAAGATGGAAGCAGTTTTATTTGGATTGCGATCGAATTTCTTCTTCTATTTAGTATTATGTAGGCTTATTGACGACATTTTTTAGAAGATAAACTAAATTACAAATGTAGCTGTATGGCACCTAATACAACTTCATTCATAAGAGTTGTCGTTGTATTCGTGAGCAATAACAATCAACTAATATTGATACAAGCAAATTTCGAATTAACTCCACGTGTTAAGCAATATGTGTTTACTCAGACTGTTATTAGATCGCTACAGATTATTTATATAATATCAAGAAGAATTTGCTAAGTAATAATGCTCCTATAATCATACAAATGAAATTCCAACGGTGACATATCAGATAAAATGGTCATTATTATATCAACTGATGTATTACGTAATCGCGAGCGTTCAATCACTATGATATTCAAACAATGACACAGAAAATCCTTCGCGAAATGTAATAAAAAACTGACGGGCGCTACCTGGTACGAAACATAAAAATTGGTGAACAAGTCATAAGAAGCGATAAATCAAATAAATGCTGGCGAATTTATTAATAAAGTTCAGTGTTTACCATAGCTCATTCAGGACAAATATAAATAGAAGGGCGATACATTTCTGCCAAGAAAAGGTTTTATAAATAGTGTAATGGTTTCTCAGGACAAGCATTCTTTTAGGTATCATTCTTTATCTATTGGAACTTCATGTATTTTAAAGGCTAATGAATGGAAAGTAAAAACTATATGAGTATATACAGGAAGTTTGGTGTCACCTACGATATTAAAGGGTCGCACTTGGTACTCGACTGTCATCACATTTATGTAATAAAATTAGAGGCAGGTTAACAACACAGACGCAACTCTTCGGATATCGTATGCGTTCATGGGCGACAGCATCGCTTAACACAGCTAACCGTCTGCTCGTTTGTCATCGTTACCCTAAAAATACTATCTGTTCAAAATCCATTTAATATTATAATCAAGCTTAAAGTTTTTTTTTATATAGTATTCCTTTATGTTGTGAGTCAAATGTCATTATTTTAGCTGAACTAACATTAGAAGGTTAAGAATAAATATTAAACATGTTCAAATCCCTGTAAACGAACCCACTATGTTTCACCTGTTTATACAAGGCCGGTGGGCTTTTATGTCTGACTAAAGAGGTTATTTACACAAAAGAAATTCGAGTCACTGTGTCAAAGGAATATTTCACAAACTGGCAAAGTCAAAATTTTTAGTGTTGACGCGAAACGAGCGATCGTATTTTTCGTTCTGAATTTAAAAGTAAAAGGTTGATATACAAAAACTCTAAATATACAAGCAGCGAGTTAAAAACATCCACGGCACGTTGTCAAATTGTGCACACATTTCCTTTGAAAAACTTTAATCGTAGTTTTTCCCGTTTCCCGCTGATATTGTAAACAACTTGTTTTGTTATACACGTAATATGAAATTTGCAAAACAGAAAATTAATGTATTCGATATTTGAAATTAAAGTTACTACATCTTACTAGAACTTATTTATATTTCAATGCAATTTATAAATATGATATATTTGAAACTTTTGTAATAAAGTCCTCCTGGTTGAGTGGTACTTCTTACCCCATCGTATCCTGAAGTAACGGATATCCGACTCCACCAAAGAGAAATCAGATACTAGACCTTCTTGTTACATTCCATCCGACGTATGAACCACCCTATATTTCAGGCAATCGCGTTTTCTGCTATTTCTATTAGATTTTGTCAAGGAATTTATATTACAAGTTATAAATTTTTCTTCTCCTTTCCTTTTAATCACAGTCGCGGCATCATTTTGCAATTTACTCACATCTAAAACCTAAGCTCCAACGGTGGACAACCGTTTAGACTTGTAATATTTGG
Source organism: Graphium colonna (assembly GCA_025505425.1). NCBI lineage: Eukaryota > Metazoa > Arthropoda > Insecta > Lepidoptera > Papilionidae > Graphium > Graphium colonna. The sequence continues at coordinate 2,033 of JAOCPS010696930.1, read as the reverse complement.
GGAAGTTTTTTTTAAGTCAGTACTTTTTTTTATTCTTTATAATTTTTTTATTTAAACACAAATAATACTTTACAAATAGCAAAAAAATAAATTTGGCTGTTGTACACGATCCACTACTTCAACTAATAAATTAAACTGTCTGTCATGTAAACTGAAATCTCACCTGGGCTGTGGCAACGTAAATAAACCACTAAAAGATTTGTCCGAAGAATATAAGACAAAATGGTCATGTCCCAGTTGCTGCAGCAAGTTGCCAAAAACTGATAATACCAACACTCCAATCAGGACCGTCACTAACCAGCTCTTTCAAGGTAGTGAGGAAGAACTTTCGCAAAATATTACCTGTAGGAGAGGAGGTAAAGCTTCAAAAAAATTATCTTCTGACGCGTCGACAAACCATATTCGCAAATTGGTGAGGGAAGAGTTAGAGGATATACAACATTCCTTCAAAATAAACTTAATCCAACAGATCGAACCAAAAACTAATGAACTGCTGGACAACTTAAAACAAGTAACCAATTCTCTATCAGTTGTCGAGAAGCAACAGGAAGTCATAAAAACGATTTAACTTCGCAGACTGCACAAATAAAGTTATTAGAGTCTGAAAACATTTCCTTACGTAATAAAGTTACAGGTCTTGACTCCAATATCGTTCGGATGGAACAATTTTCTAGAGCACTTGTTCTAGATTTTCGGACTTGTTCTAGAGAGAACAAGTAATATACAAACAATTACAAAAAAAAATTGCTTTCATAGCTAACCATAAGCTCAACGAGTCGAATATTCACTTTTCCACGAGAGTCGAGATGCCCAGCGTCCCAGATCTGTAGTTGTTAAATTTAGTTCACTTCGAATACGAGACGAATTTCTGGCTGCAACGATAAATTTCATTAAAAAAGCAACTAGTTACAGCGACAAGCTTAATACGTCTCATCTTGCAATCTGCGGCACATAAAAAAATCAGTGTTTGTGCTGAAACATCTTTCAGCCAATCAAAAAGCCATACACGCAGCTAACAGGACTAAGGTGAAGGAACTTGGCTACAAATTTGTGTCGATTAAGGCAGGTAAAATTTGTGTGATAACATGTAGTTATAAGTACAGTTAGACATGATTATATCTTAAACATATATTATTTAGATTATAACAACTGTAACTTGCGTTTGTGATCCAATATATAAATAAATAAATAGTACCTTGCACATAACTTTATGATTTAGCATTTTAAAATGATTAGGCAAAGTATTTCACACCCAAAGAAGTTGAAAATGATATCGTTTGTCCACGTTAACTGCTCACCATCACCGCTTACGACAACCAGTTTTCGTGTTACTGTATTATGTGCATATATGTATTTTGTGAGCGGATAATGAATTATAATATAAAATTAATAATCCCTTTACATGTATAACATAATAAAATATTTTAATATGTATTAAAGCTTATTGTCTATGTGATGATGACATGTACCAGTCAGATGAAAAATAAAAAACCCTCACATATTAATAATGGTAATAAGTAGCCGTATCTGCGAACGGGTTAATCCCAGTCATTCTCTCACAATACCAGCGTAGCCCTCGCTCAAACGACTAGACCCTTATACATCGATAAATAGCTAACCAAACTTGTGAATCAAGTAAGAGCTTACTTGTGCAAAAACTGTACCATACAATCAATACAACTTGTACAATAATGTACAAGTTAATTGTATTTGTTAATTATTATTTTTTCAATGTTTGTTATAAGTTAAGTCTAAATTATACTTCTATAGTTCGGTTGGAGCCCAACAGATGGCATTGTACGGAGGTGGTTTGGAGGTGTGTTCACGCATACCGCCTTCTTTTGTCGATAGTCCGTATATCCTTCAGTTCAAAAACGAAAGGTTGGTTGTCGGTCCGTTGACGAGGATTGACTGAAAGGTTGCTCCACAAAATAGCACCTCACGGTGCTTAGGGAACCTACGGGCAGTGGATCGCTGTCGCAAACGTGGGAATTAGATTTACTCAGAATTCGGCTGTCGTGACTTAGTAGGTG
>JAOCPS010696711.1:0-10596 GCA_025505425.1 Graphium colonna | reverse complement strand
CCTCAAATGTTGGGCTAAAATTGATATTATAAGACAATTTAATTTTAAGTCGGAGTTCTCCTAGAAATGTGATTTTGTAACACTTAATTTTTTACATTATAAAAATGTAAAAAATAACCACTTATATTAGAGATCTTTTCTTAGCTCTGTCAGAAGTCCGTTACACAATTGGGTAAACTTTATCTGATAGAAAAAATGCCGAACATACCTCTATTCCCCAAAACCAATATTATTCAAACTGTACGAAATTTAACGAATAGAAAATTAAACTAAAACAAGCGTCTGAGATGGTGTGAGCGATGTCGGTCATAATATTGTCAATATTATACAACACGATTGTTGTTTTCTCAAAATCAACGATTTTACGGCACCACTCGCTCGTGCTCTCCAACCACACCGCGGCATCGTGATCGCTGTCCTTGTCACTCCCGTGCGTTTGAGGGCGGTTCTTTCTTTCGCACACGGATTGGCAGCATTAGCATTGTGCGCTTGAAGAATGTCACCTTAAAGCAGATTATATCTTATACTTAACTACTGCTGACTCTAAATAGCCGTTTAATTTTTAATTCACTCTTAATATGCTCATACAGTGGCAACCTTGAAAGGAAGACGCAGCGTGGGCAGGCCCCTTACCAGGTGGAGTGATGATATCGTGCGGGGCGTGGGAAGTTGGATGCAAATAGTGCAAGACCGGTCACTGTGGACATCCTTAGGGGAAGCCTTTTCTGGATGGAATAAGTTAGGCGACTGAATATAATTTCCCTTATGATGACAGAAGAGAAAGAAATACATTTATTTATTTATTATTCTTTATTTAATTCATTCATTTAATATATGCAGAACCGAAGAAAAAGTCGTTGCATATTGTATTTTCATTCTGTACCTTGATAGTTCATAATCAACAATCCACGTTCTTGTTAATAGATGCATGTCAATGCATGCAAATGCATGGCTCTTTTAACGTGGAGTTTTAAAACTCTAAACTAAAAATGTTATTATATAAGAATAACATCAATGTATTTTATATATTTTTTCAGAAAAGTCATGATTCTAAAAGGCGTCATATGTAAGTAGCACGAGTAATTTATAGTATAAAAGAGTAGGTAAAATAAGTTTACTTCTAAAAATACTTTCATACGTCTTACAAAGTAACAGGTCATAACAAGCCAAGGCATTAGCTCCTCGTAAATCTTGAACGTGTAACTACCCTCTCTTAATTTTATTTTTCACTTTTTCACCGTAAAGTTTTTACAGTTGATGGAGGTTACGGTATATAAGTTAGTACTTTCGTACAAAATTATTATAGCAAATGTTATCATTATTAATATTCGGTTTTTGGTCTGGCTGGGACGTATAACCATACATAATAATATAAAGTAAATATACGTAATTATTTTATTACGTATATTTACTTTATATTATTATATTATACATATATAAGAAATAAATATTATTGTAAAAATAATAATATAAATAAACTTTTAATAAATTGATATAACATGCCAGACGGTAGCTCTTGGCAGGGGTGACAAAACGGCCGAGGGTTAGGGCGCAAGGGAGAGAAACTGGCGAACGATGCGGGCGATATCGAAGAGCTCCGCCTCCTGCATCTGAGTCAGAAGCGGACCGAAGTCCCAGCCACCTTAGATGTTGTGAGAGGGTGGCAGTGATTAATCCATTCGCAGAAACAACGACAGAGATAATTTCGGTCGACATATTATTATAATACTATAAAAGGAAAAGAATTTATTTATTCGTTTATAATACTTACTTTTCAAGCGATTGGCTTGAAAAGTCCGTATACGTTAGAGAATGACACAAGAGAACGTATTATATTAAAATAAGCCTACATTGTGTTTACCAGGGATACATAAAACATTCAACTGTCACAATGCCATTTGCATTAAGCCCAGCGTAATACACCATTTGCGCAGAAAGTTATAATATAAATAAAAGAAATTATGTGTGAAAAGAAGTTATACTTCTTTGGCCTAACTTGATAAAAAATTTATCCTGCGTTTGTAAAAAAATTGACTCTAATAATAGAAAAAAGGGTATTTAATACATTGGTAGTTTTGTTATAACGTATTATATATAAAAAATAATGAACACATAAACTTTCTTCACTTTTCATATTTGGCACATAGCGACATATATTTAGGAACTTACGAACTATCAGAAGAGCTGAGTTTAATTATATTTTTACCTTAGCTTCGCCATCTATTGAAATATGTTTGGAATACTAGTTAATGTAACAGACTCGATGTTGCTGCGATATTTATATTTCATATACATGGTAGTGCTACACTACATAACAAATGACAACATAACATGTTGACTTGCTCACTTCATTATGGTGTGCGCGCGCATCGTAAAAATTTGCTCGCTAACTAACTTTACACTGTTGGTTTTCCGTGTCGGGGTGCGCACGCATCGTAAACATTTACTCTCATCATTTTCTCAATATATATATAAAACAATATGTATAAAATAAAGTAAAGTAAAGTACCAGCCTATTTTTATATTGTCCCGCTGCTGGGCAGAGGCCTCCTCTAGACAGAGGGTAATAGGGCATAGTCCACCACGCGGCCCAAGTGCGGATTGGTGAACTTCACATATCTCAGAAATATTATTTCTTAGGTATGCAGGTGTCCTCACGATATTTTCCTTCACCGCAGAGCACATGGTAAGTCAGCACTTAAAATTGCAATTAGAAAATTAACCGCACCGGCACCACTGGTGCGGTTAATGTCGGCACCGGGGATCGAAGTCAGGTTCACCTCGAGTAAACGGAATCAAAGGCAGCCACTCGGAAACTGAGCTACCACGGCTCTAAAAAAAGAAGTATAACTTCAAAAATAATAACAATTCTCAATAATTTATCTCATAATATAATTCAGCTCCTACAAAATGATAGCGAATCTGCGAGCAAACTCCTAAAAAGTTTATAGCACAATAAGTATTTTTGTATACTAACATTAAAAAAGTACAAGTTTATTTTCACAGAAAATTACAAACCTGACTTTACATGTCTTAAAAGTGTACTCTCGAAACATATCTTCTCCGTTATTTAGATTTTAAAAACAAACTACTGATCCGATTTTTATAAAAAAAAATGTAAGACTATTGTGCAACTGTTATCAGACATTAAAATATTTTTTTTTCAAATTAGTCTATAAGTTGCAGAGATATAGGTGAACATTCCCAAATTTTGTTATTTTTATTTAAAAAATAAACTCATGGACCGATTTTTTTAAATAAATTAAGGAACTATTGACAAAAAATGTTCTTTCATTTAAAAAATTATTGAAATTGGTTCATTAATTACGGGGATACGCGCGAAAATACATACAATTAATCTTGTTGTTTAGTTTTTGATTTAAAACAAAAACTAATGCACCGATTTTCCTGAAACATTTATGGAAACATTCTGGAAAAAAACATTTGCAACAAAATTTGAATTGCCTAAGATATGTCGGTACAGTAGTACAGGTAGTTGGAAGGGGTGGAAATGTATACGTAAGTATTTTATAGAAAATATTGAATGACGTTCATAAATATCAGGTTGTAGTGTAAATATCTTAGATGTAGCTGTTACTGAATTTACTCCTACCACTCTCACACTCTCACACATAGCCTTTAAAATCCTAGACATCCCTCCCTTCCCTCTTCTTCTTCCACTCCTCTAAAACTGGTAATGCACCGGCCATTCTTCGGATGTTTTGGTTGTCTACGGGTGACGATTATTTCTTGACATCAATTGACTCATATTTCGAAAATAAATGTTTTATTTTGTAAAATAGTGAACTATTATAAGTATTTAAATTTATTTATTTCTAACATTTTTCACAAAAATATTTTGAGTATTTTGAAAATAAATTATTGTCATAATGATAAGCAAAATACGTCAGTAATTTGTACGTTAAGTGTTAAAAATGTAGATAAGGGCATATTTTCTGCATTTTATATGTGGGAAAAGATTTCATAAATAATCTTTTTGATAACAACTTAAAGTTCTGAATGAATTGAAACTTCTATACTATGCCTTATATTATACAAGATTAAATTTGTCAATAGACAAAATTAAATGCATAGTAAAATTAAGTTAGCAGACGTTTCGAAAATAAAGTTTTTATGCTGTAAGACTCAATAAAGTAAGTGTTCAAATAAATACATCATAAAATATGTCTAGTATTTTATTACTTTAAGAGTCTTCTGCTAAGGTGAAATCATTTTGTTTGAGTATATTGTACAAACGGACCATCGAAATTTATTTACCTGCTATTCCCTTCAACAGAGGAATAAAAACAGTGTTTTTTTTTAAAATATAACACGATGTATTTGAAATAATTTTATTTCCTTTATTATATATTAATTCAAATAAGATACAAATAATAATAATTAAATAACAGACACAACTCTTAAATTTAAACGAACTAAATCAGAAGTTTCTCCAACTCCACTAGAACGTTTGTGATTAACTTGATTAGTCCTGATAACAGGCCAGTGCCATCTGAAAGGCCGGTAAGGAGACTTAAAACTAAGTTGAGAACTTGGGACACGAGTCCAGTTAGAAGACATGGCGCTGCCAGCACATTGGATCTAAACAACGATATTAAAACACTAATATAAAGGAATAACACGGATGCTAGATCTGTCAACGTGGCATACAATAACGGCAGAGTACACCCGAAATATGGCAGTATTGCCGGCGTCAAATTCTGCACAATGTTCGACAAGTTGTTCAAATTGTTTATGAGATTGATTAAAAAGGGGATGAGTAAGCAAGCTAATTGATTCGCCACTGGCAACACAGTTGATATTTCGTCGAATGCCAGACGTAGAGCCGACACCGAGTAGGCTGGTATCATCGCTTCACTGTAATCAACCTGTAGACAAAACAATAATATAAATAACGATAATTAGAGAAAAGTTATAAAAACGAATTTCGTATTCTGTTCGTAATATAATACAAAGATATATTTTGCTTTGAGCTTTATTTAAATAGACGTGGTCGCCTATAAGTTGGAAGTCACTTTAGTGGCATAACGATCCTAAATGAAAAAAATAATTACTTTTAAAAAAATGTTCATGCATGATATCGTTTAAACTATTAACATAGTGAAAGGAATGAAAAAATACTTCATATAAAATATACTTGGAATTACTCAGATGCTATTATCGTCATATAGCACTACGTGTTTTTTTATTCAATTTAACAAGATATAAACATATTAAATCAACCATATATATGCCATATACGTACATTTAATTAAAAATATTTTTAAACGACATTTAAGTTTATTAAGTAGAAAATATTAAAATCTGAATACAAACCAGTGATATAGAAAGGAAGGAAAATAATACAAATTGAATTTTCATTTTCGTAATAGGTTATATGCCTACTCTAATAGCGACTATGTTTTGACAAATAAATGGAACTATATGTTTATATAAATGCCCCCTTATCTTGCATACCAAGTATTCGTTACTTAATTGTTAAGTTGTATAATTTTTGCTGCAACGCGATACCCAATCTTATCTAATACGTAACTAGAGTTTTCATTGGTACATAGAATTTTTAAAACCTATTATTTCTCTAACAACAAACCATTTTTAAAAAGCAGAAGAAAAATCTAACTAATAAACTAATTAGTGCCTTGTGCCAAACACGCTGGCTAAGTTTAAACGAGGAAAAATCCAGCCATCTAGCTCATTATAATACTAGGAGAATTTAGACTTCGAAAAATAAATATTCTGTAAACTGAATCGATTTTGATGCCCAACAATATTTTGCACAAATAATTATACTAATATTTTTAGCAATATATTTTCACTTAAAATAAGCACATAAAAAGTAGGAGAGTAATCGCGAAATGTTGACAAATATACAATTGACTAGTGAGTCACCTTCAAAATTCAATGATCTTATATGTGGGGATTATATTTATAAAATAAATGTAATATTAAAAGCAATAAGTAATTGACCAATGAGTAAACTTAATTGAAAGTTGAGTAATTATTTACGAAAGCCATGGGTATCCTAGCAGACAACGCCCGCGGCCACATCTTCGGGTCAATGTACTGCGTCAGCTGGCCATTTATTCACTGCCGGCGTCGTATTCCCGCTTCATCTATTTATTTGAAAATTTGGTTGAAAACTAATACTAAACTACTATACCTAACTAATTTTATTATATAAATAATGATAATCGAGTACCGAGTGCTCTCTTTTAATCTCATTGATGACTTACAAATCATCCTGTATAAATAAAAGCTTAGTTATATGGGTCATATTCCAATAACTCTGTGGATAACATTTAACTCCTTTCAAGTATACTTGGAAAATTTTGCTTGTGACCAACTTGTAAAAGCGTTTTACAATTAAATCTGTGTGTGTGCATATTTAAGAAGATTTGCACATTTTCAGTAAGGCAAAATGAAGAATATATTAAAAATTTTACAATATTGTCCTAGATTAGTAAGATATAAGTTGTGATAAGTAGTTAGAAATAAGAAACATAGCTATGAGAAACCGACAACTTTTTTTGAGTAGAATAAAATTATGACATTAATTTGTCATCATCAGGGTCAGGATATTTAACAGTAGAATATTTGTGTAGTAAAATGCTATGATGACGATACTCTTGCTGGACTATCTTTGTACTAATAATATAATATATTAATAATAATATATATTGTGAAATTATATATTTTGCAGATCAATAGTTATATTTTGCCTTTCATTTATATTCCGCGTTTTTATCATTTATACCAATAAAAGATCTTCATTACACATCTCTGAAACAACACATTTGTTATGAAAATCGTTTTAAGTTTGTTCTTATATACTAAATATCGGATTTATTGTACAAATGATGAGTAACTGATATTTCAGGACATGAATGGATATAGAAGGACTTATTCCATTCCTGTTAACTGATTTATTGGTACGAATATTTTACATAATAATAATGATTACTTTTCTATTTGTTTACAGACTTGTTGCCACAGATAATTTATTACAGGTGTCTCTTATCGCAATTCTTGTATAAGGCTGTACGCAAGCGACGATAACATTTATCGTCCATTACAATGCTCAAGCAGGACTCGAGTTATCAATTTGGCAACAAAACATAATATATAACAAGGTGTGGGTAACAGTTCTATCACAAAACTAGCTTAAGTCCCCAAGAAATAAATTCCGTATTCGGTAAATATCATTCCTATACGAAAATGAATAAGATTAGGTTCGCATTGTTATGTACAGTAGCTGTTTTTGTTCTAACGGTGAGTTAAAAATGTATATAGAGAAATCACGCTTTAAGTCTGTGCGCCTGTAGCTTGAATATTAGCAAAATTTCAGTAATGTTTTTTTAATAAACATCTTAAGGTAGACGACGTATCTCAATGCATTACAAATGTTTATCAAACCATAAGCAGATAAAATATAAGAAAGATTGGCTGTAAATAAAACAAATTGATATATATATATATAAGGAAAAATTTATATGTAGTTTTAAAATGAAATTTAAACTTGATAACGGCGGCACATTTTCGCTTGTGCTCGTTATAAGATGGGAACCCTATATTTAGATTTTTAATTTTTTCAGCCTGTATAAGCAACAAGCGTCCAGTTGCCGGCCGTATATCCCTTGGTAAACGTGCTGCTGCCACTCCTGAACAACGTTTACAACCTACTTCTATCTCTGTTATCCATCTTTGATACTTTACCACCGTCTGTAAGCTGCCTAATACCTGTGGACTTGGGGGCCTTGGAGACATCTCTACTTAAGCTATACTCTCAAGCGTTAGCAATTATCAACTTCCTTAGGTCACTGCCAGAGTATGCTATCGGTGCTAACCCAGACACTCCCACAACAGGCGTGGCCAATATGCAAGGCCTCCTTACAACCCTTATCACGACCATCACGGACTTGGCTGAGGATCTTCTGGTGGGCATTGGCGGTGGTCTGCTACCAGGCCTTCTCCAGCTGGTCGTCATGGTCGTTCAGGCCTTGCTTGCCCTGTTACTTTAAAGACAACCTTTATGTAAATAACTTGACGTGCTATCAATATTGAGTGGATGTCCTGGACATGTATATTGTTATGTTTTATTTAATAAATAGATAAGTCTCCTTTTTAATTTTTTTTTGTGTTATTTTATATTAATATTTGAAATTGAACTACGAATTAAGAGAGTGGATTACTGTAATATCGGTTATCAAAAACCGATCAATATCAATCAGGCCCCAAACAACAAACGTACCATTAAAACAACTATAGCTTTTCTAACCCTTCTGATTGATGATTTTCCAATATTTACATTACTTTTTATAACTATAAAACACTTACTGATTTACTACTAGATTAGTTTCACAGAAAATTACAAAAAACGACTTCTAAAGCCTTAAAAGTGTACTCTCAAAATATATCTTTCTCTCTAAAAATTTCGATCCGATTTTTTCAGAAAAAATTATAGGACATTGTGGAGGTTAAATAAATTTGTTTTTTTTTTATTTTTAAAACATAACCGTTTTTTTGAAAATTGTTGAGGCTATCTACAAAGACTGACCTATCACATAAAAAAATTATATTGGTTCATAAATAACGGAGATACGCGCAAAAATACATAAAATCAATTACGTTATTTTAATTTAAAAGAAAAACCATTCCGGAAGAATATCTTATAAGATAAAAAAAAATAGGTTTTAAAATCGGTTCATAAATAACGGAGATATTCGCGAACGTGCATAAAAAAACATAGAAACATTCGAATTGAGAACCTTACTCCTTTTTTGAAGACGGTTAATGAGGTGTGACAAATATTTTTTTTTAATTATAACAGAATGCGTTTCTGTAACGAATAAATAGCATTTAAATAAGTCATCCCAAAATAGGATTACGCCTCTTCTGCTACGCTACCTCTAATTCAACTGACAAACAAATACACTCCCAAAAAGCAACATTTTCTATTTCTATCTGACCTCAAAATTTTCCATTCCAAATACACTAGTGAAGCGAATTTCCGAAATAAGTTTTCCCGCAACGAGAGCACTCCACTGAAATGCTCTTACGTCACAATTACGTCGGAATACTTCACGAGGGGTGTGAAACGGGGGTGGGTAATGGAAGCTAACGCTCACACGGAAAAGGTGATAAAATATCGTTATCTACCAAACGATTTATTTCTGATAACTGTATAAGTCTATTTATGACAATTTTCAGAGAGTTACATTATAATAAATCATTCCTAATAAATCAGAGATGGCAACTAGTACGATAAAAATAAAATGGTATACTAAAAAAAATATTTTTTTTTTATTTTCCTGTTATCCTGATGGTAAGCGATCCCGTTGCTCATAGAGACACGCAACATCCGAAGAGTCGCGAGTGCGTTGTCAACCTGGGAAATTGGATAGAATAGGTTTATTGGATAGGACGGGGTTGGGATTGAGGATTTGGAGGGGAAAGTAGAAGGAACAGAAAAGGCTAGACATGGTCATCCGGTATATCCAAAAGTCATGCATACTTTATTTTATGCAGACTTTATAAAGGGCGGTGGTAATTCCCCGGGCGAGCGCGGTCGTAAAAGTGCAGCAAAAGCTGTGAAAAGATGTTATGCTGTCCTACCTCAACTTTTTTATGGACATTATTTTATGGACAGAGTGTACAAGCCAGAAAATGGTTTAGTGAATCAAAGTGATGTTGAGTGAATACCATCGCATATGGCATTTAAGAAGATATTCTGGTATATCTCCGTGGAGAAAAAAAACCGTGTGGTGTCATGGAACACTGGTGTTACTGGTGAACTTCGTTCTTATCCAGATAAGAACGAAGTCATAGGAATAAATATGTAGTAAATATAAATACTATTCGAGATAAAAAGAAAATAATTATATTACAATTTTTTTGTAAAAATGCACAAAAAAATAAGTTTGCACCAAAACGGACTTAATGCTTATTGCATTTTCATTGAATTAATATTTACATGAATAAGATATATTAATTCCAGCAAATTGCAATATTAAATAAAATGCAAAAATATAAAAGAAAATCAAAATTGTTTAAAAGAAAAATAAAATGAAAAAAAAAATAAATATAATAAATAAATAAATGAAGAAAAATAAAAAATATATTAAAAATATGTATAAAAGGTTAATTTATACTAATAATTACAAAAAAATAAGCGAAAAAAATAAGCGCAAAAAAGCTATATATAAGACGTAGTAGTAGACAAGTTACAATTGTTTGCTTATTTGTATGAAGGAAGACAAACGAGCAGATGGTGCACCTGATGGTAAATGATCTCGTTAACCATGGACACTCGGAACATCCGGAGAGTTGCGTTGTGAACCTGAGAAGTTAGATACCATAGGTTTATTGGATAGGATAGGGTCGGGATTAGGGATTTAGAGGTGTAAGAAGTGGGAAAAGATAAGGGTAGACATGGCCATCCGGCGTCCCCAAGAGTCATGCATACTTTATTTTATGCCGACTTTAAAAAGGGCGGTGGTACTTCCCCGGTCGAGCGTGGCCGTAAACGTGCAGCAAAAGCTGTTTAAAGATGTAATGCTCTACCACCTGAAAAAATGT
>JAOCPS010696600.1:0-10596 GCA_025505425.1 Graphium colonna | reverse complement strand
GGGGATGCCGGACAACCTATCATTTTCCTATTTACCCCTCCAAACCCTTAATCCCGACCCTATTTTTATTTCCTTCCCATAAAAAAATACAGTTACTAAAATAAAATGTAAAGATAAAAATATAAACCCAAACGTGAATATGGTTTTCTAGAAATCTCGATTTGATTTAAAAACAACGAAAATATTTTGTTTCACAAAAAAGCACCGTCGACACTTTTTCTGAAGAGTCTAAAGTATGGGAGGATCAAGATTCATTAATTACAGTGATACCCGCAGATCGCATCAGCCGCGAGCAATGGGGCATAGCGTCAAAATAGCTCCTATCAATTCGTGGGGTCTCACAACTTACTCCGTGCCACCGATACGTCACCTTACGAGTTCAATAAGGGGTGAAAACCAATACGAGGTTAGCGAAAGATTCCTTAACTTCAATGTATTGAAATGGAATACAATCCGGAGTGAAGTACCATGTATACACTTAATTTCGTCAGCGATTTCTTCAAAAAGATTGGTTAGTTTTAAGTTCATCAGGTTGGATTTGATTATATCGACTGCTGCTAGGTGCAGGCAAAAAATAAACTAAAACACCTTGCAAACACATTGCTATATCGTATAATACCAATAGTATAAATATGAGTGCGTTTCTTTATAATTTTATCACGCAACAAGTTTATTTTTGCAGAAAATTGCAAAAATCTATAATCTACATCCACGCCTTAAAAGTGCACTTTCGAAACGTATCTTCTCCGTGAATTTTATTTTTAAAACAATCTACTGTCATATTATACTATTAAGTTTAAAAAATAATTTTACAATCAGTTGATAAGCAGCAGAAATATGTGCGAATATCCACAAAGTTTATTATATTCATTTACTTACTATTTATTATATTATTATTATATACTACTGAAACAATTTTTCCAAAAATGTTACCAGATAAAAAAAATAAAATCGGTTCATAAATAACGAAGATATGCACGAACGAACATACATAAAACAAAACAGGAACATCCTGATTGAGAACCTTCTTTCCTTTTTGAACTCGGTTAAAAACACATGAAAAGATTTTGATTTAATTTAACACTGATAGTCTATTGGCTATAATAACTGAATGGAATGGAAACTGCTAGCAGCAGTTAGTTTAAAACAGAAGAAAAATAAAATTCTTAGACGAAAAAAGAATGATTTGCGTCCCGGAGAACTTTGCACGGCGTTACGTAGTCTTCTTCTTTTTTTCTATCTTCGTTCGTTCGTTTTCGGTCTTCGTAAAATTTCAGAGATGTCAACTAAAAAGCGTTATGATTATCAGATTCGGGAAACAATAACTGACAAGTTGAAACGAAAAAATTTTAAAATATCAGTGAAATTTACAGTCTTGATGCAAAAAAAATTAAACTATCTTTTTCTTACATTTGTACTTAAAATGGTATTTTAATGTGGAAGTCGTTTTATAATACAAAAGGTAAAAAAACACCGTTGTACATCGTCTGAAGAAGAGATTAGAAAGAATATAAATGGAAAAATTACTTACTTAAATACGATATTAAATACCCTTTGTCTTATAAAAAGCCTTTGAACAGCAATGTAAAGTGAAACTTAAACAGTACTTGCAGCTGCTAAACAAGTTACTAAAAAAACCTACAGCGATCGTAGTAAATAAAGAAGTTACTTAACATCCGTTTGTTCTTTTCGTTATATCGTTTAACATAAATATTTTCCGTGGCTTTGCTTTCGTAGATAATGATTTATTTATTAAAGTTCAGCATTTTTTTAAGATGTAACAAAAATAAACAGTTTTCAATTTCCAAATATTGTTTTTTCTTTTAGGGTACTCCTAGCATCAATTTGTAGTTTACTCATGTCAGTTGACTAAGTTATTTCACAGAACAATCGTCTAATACTTATTTCTTACTCCCATAAAAAGCACTATTTTAGATTCATGGTAACATTAACAGGTCAAAGTGGTAGAGCATAACACCCTTTCACAGTTTTTGCTGCACTAAAACGGTCGTGTTCGCCCGGAGAAGTATAATATATGCATGACTTTCTGGGTTGCCGGATAACCATTCCTTCCCTCTTCTTTCCCTACTCCTTTCCCCTCCTAATCCTTAGTATATTCCCTATCATAGACAACTTTCCGGATGTTGTGTATTTCTTGGGCGACGGGATAACTTAAAATCAGATTTAAAATCAGATCATTGGCTGAGATAATAAGATACGAAGGTTTGTCAAACAAATTAACAAACCTATATCCAAATATAACATTAATAATATAAGTAGGGATTTAATAAATCTTAAACTGCGCTAAAGACTTTTAAGCTAGCAAATGGATTAGAGAAAGCTCAGGTGAAGGAGGGAAGCGACTTCCATAAGCCGCGATAAACTATCCCCATTGAAACTAATACAGCCGATCAATTGACTTTTCATCAAATTAATACCGTCACTTATCGAGCTAGCTCAAGTCTGAACTCCGGATACTTACCATACACGAGGGCCATTCTCGGGTGTCTCTAAGTTATTCCTAGCAAAACTTGTAAGCAGCTTAGCATGTACGCTCGGTTTGTAATATCCACGGAATTACTCCTCCGCCCAATTTCTACGTAGTTATTTGAATAATAGATGCGGTTTCTGAGCCAGTGCAAACGTTTGCTATCTGCAATCAAAGGTCCAACTTGCCTCCGGTACAGGTAAGCTACTTTGACTTGGAATTTTGAGACGAGAAACTGCACCGCTCATCGCCAAATAGATATGTATCTTGGACGGCTAAGTCTAACAGTATTGTGCAGACGTGAAATTGGACTACAGTTGAAATGAACTGACTAATATAGTTGATATTGATGCAAACGGGTTAACTTATCGAAAGACTACCGAAAGGTGTAAAGTTCTTCCTAATTTATTTAAAGTTTAAATAAAATGTCTCCATTCAATTGTATATATATTTTACTGCTATTGTTAGTCTAGCCAACAAGTGTTGTTTAGATCAACTTCATTCAAAAGTCTCGCAAATTTAATAACAAGTTGTCATTCGATTCAAAGTAGGATCTAGAGTTATTGAAAAAAAAATCATGTTTCGCTACCAAAAAATTATAAAAGTTATAAATTAATTATTGAAAAATTTTTGGTTCGGGATATGCAAACGCCTTAAAAACCACTTAATATTTTCAATACCTTTAAAAAGATTTAAAAAGGGAAGGAAATTTTCTAAAAGGAAAAATCGTAACTTCAGAAACTCCACTAATATTAATAGCTTTTACAGAGGTCTAAATCCTCACCCACCTAACATGCAATCACTGTGTCGTTTATATAATTTATATTAATAAAAACATTCTATATATTATTAACGGCCTAATGAATTTGGATACAATATGAAGCACAAGGGAGCCGTGGTAGCTCAGTGTCCGGGCGCTCGCCTTCAATTCTGTTTACTCGAGGCGAACCTGATTTCAATCCCCTGTGCCGGCACCAATGAAATTGTTAATTTTAAGTGCTGATTTACCTCATGCTCTGCGGAGAAGAAAAATATTGTGAGGAAACCTGTATCTCTGAGAAATAATCTTTATGAAACATCTGAAGTCTTCACACTTGGGCCTTATAAATGCTAAAGTAAATATGACGCACACAACATCCGAAGAGTTGCGTGTGCGTTGTTAACCTGGGCAATTGGATAAAACAGGTTTACTGGACAGGACGGTTCGGGAACATTTTAAGGATTAGGCTGGAAAGGAAGGAATAGTCATCCAGCAATCCAGAAAGTCATTCATACTTTATTTTATGCCGACTTTATCAAGGGCGGTTGTTAGGATTGTGCTCTACCTATATGTTTATTTACAATGCTTTAATGTCTTATTGTTACAGTAACATATGAAGCAAAGATTTTTAAAGTTCTTTTTACGAACATTGAAGTTACGGGCAACCATAAAATTTGAATAAGCACAGTGTAAGTTACATAAAGAATTCATAAAGCTTTTATTATGTTCGTTATAAATATATAACCTTAAATAATACACACACTACCATGCCGACTATACAGATCACCTTGATATCACTTTTTATGGAAAGGAAGACAAACGAGCAGACGGTTCACCTAATGGTAAGCGATCCCGTCGCTCATAGACACACGCAACATCCAATGAGTCACGGGTGAGTTGAACCTGAGAAATTGGATAGAATAGGTTTATTGGATAGGATGGGATCGGGATTAAGAATTTGGAAGGGAAAAGAGTGGGAAAAGAAAACGTTAGACATGGCCATCCAGCATCCCTAAAAGTTATGCATACTTTAGGGCGATGGTACATCCCCGGGCGAGCGCGGCCATTGTGCAGCAATAACTGTGATGGATGGATGATGAAAAGGTGTTATGCTCTACCACCTAGAAAATCACTTATAAACATATTTCAAGCGATTTCTTTTTAAAAATATTACACAAATTGACAATTGTGACCTTAAGGATAGCGTGATCCATTCGTACTCATGACACTTACAATACCAAAATTTGGTCGAAAATCGACCATTGCGGGGTACCAGAATTCTTGCCATCAGGGTTACAAAACAGACATAGAACTTAGGTTTGGCATAGAACCCTAATTAGGTAAACTGACATGCTACGTGCATTCGCGTGTAAAAGTTAATAGCTTACCCATACCCATTATTATGACATATTTTGACACATGAGCAAAACTACTCTTAATACGGTAAAATAATAAATTCAAATTAAAACACTTGCAAACTTAACATATAGCGCTCTTCAAGGCGAATCAAACGAGCCTAAACTCGATAGGTTTTTTAGAGGTCCTATGGCCTTCCATCTCCATCATCAGATCAGCTCTAGGTCATCATAATATTGCATTGTCACGCAATATACATAAGGAAAATGCCCATTTTTATAAGACATACCGTGCCACGTTGCAAGATTCGAAGATATTTGATAAAATTTAAAAATCAATTCATATAGAATAGTTTCTATTGCATTCTACACCTCTATAGCCGATTGTGTAAACGTCATGTACGGAAAGCAAATTTCATACGGTTATAATTTAATATCCTGATTTTAAACACAAATCCGTAAAGAGTAATTTCGTAAATAATTATGGAGATAATTACTATATAATGTTGATATTGATGCATGGGAATTCTAGGTACCGCTTTTTGGGCATTGTTCTTTTAGCTTAATCGGAAACCGTTCAATAGCTCAAATTTAGGTTGCAAGATTCTATTACAGACGCTCAGACAACGCGACAGGTGAGAGTAAATAAAAGCTTGTACAATTTAATTTTTACAGAAAATTACAAAAACCGACTTCAAATGCCTTAAAAGTGTACTTTCGTATCATATCTTCTCCGTTATTATGATTTAAAAACAAACTACTAATCCAATTTTTTTTATTTGTAGGACCATGAAGGAAGTGTACCTTATCAGATAAAAAATATTTTTTCAAAACAGTTCATAATTGGCAGATGTATGCTCGAGCGTAAATAAAAAATAGCAACATTCGAATTGAGAACCTTCCTTCTTTTTCGGAGTCGGTTAAATATCACAAATGAAGCCGCGGGGCGGAACAATAGCGACTGAACACAGATGTTCAGATTACAGTAATTATTTGCGTGTTGCGAATGTATTATATAATTGCGGGATATGTCCATCGGGAATCGAATACTTTGATTTTATAAAATATTGCACTTTAGTCTCGAAATGTATTTAGCAATAAGCGGATTTATCATAATATGCTACTATATTTTACTGCCTATTTTGATATGAAATATTCGAATGCAGTCGGTGCTTATATTTTATTTTGACAAGAATTTAAAATAATACATTTTACGTTATAAAATATTATTCTGACTGTTTAAAAATCAATTGCGACGATTTTCAACTAAACACCTTTTTAACCGGTTTCAAAGAAGGAGGAAGGTTCTCAATTCGAATGTCTGTTTTTTTATGTACGTTCGCGCATATCTCCACTATTTATGAACCGTTTTCAAAAATATTTTTTTCGGTTTTTGTAATTTTGTGTGAAAATAAACTTATATGCCTTTTATATTGATCGTCAATTAAAAAATTGCAACCAAATATTTAGATATGCTTCTATTTGACTTCGGTTACTTACATTTCAATATTTATACTTAATTATGTATAAATATTATTATTATCATTATTTAAAAAATTGCCGAAAATATGTAGTCGTCTTTCGAGTACACCATCTTGACAACACAAGACAAGTTGACTAGCTGCTGTCTGCGGTTTGACCCGCGTAATTTTTCTCGTTTCTGCAACATTTTTCATTAACGATCCGCTCCCATTGATAATAGCGTAATGTAATATAGCCTTAAGCCTACCTCGATAAATGGGCTATCCAACACTGAAAGAGTTTTTAAATTCGCACCAGTAGTTCCTGATTAGCGCGTTGAAATTAGCTCCACAGTGACCGTGAACCATAAACGCAGGTTCGAAACGTCCGGTGATAAAGGACAATGCCCAGATGATGATGATTAGTAAGACGTCCTGTTGTCCCTCATCACGGACATGGGGCTCTCAGAAGGGACCTCCACTCCTCTCGATCTTGTGCCACAGCTTCCAGCTCACTCCAATGCCGCATCTGTCTGTACCAAAAAGTCTCTTGAATCAAGATCAAAATTACTAAAACTATTTCCATAATTCTTCACGACATTACGCTCTATGAATTTGATTTTTCAACAGGAAATTTAATTTAAAGTATAAAAATATCAAATTAAGTGTACATACATGACGTTTACACAATCGGCCATAGAGATGTAGAATGCAATAGAAATAATTTTCTATGAGGCGATTATTCGATTGTATCAAATATATCCGAATTCCGAGAAGAGAAAGAAATTCTTTACGAAAAGGTCTTCTGTAGGAGTTAATATGATACGCCTAGTCTCTAAAAAATTGAACTAATGATGATGCAAATAAATAATAAATAGGTGGTAGACCATAACATCTTTTCACAGCTTTTGCTGCACTTCTACGGCTCGCCCGGGGAAGTACCACCGCCTCTTATAAAGTCGGCATAAAATAAAGTATGCATGACTTTTGGGGATGCCGGACGGCCATGTCTACCCTTTTCTTTCCCTATCCAATAAATCTATTCTATCCAATATCCCAGGTTGACAACGCACTCACAACCCTCCGAATGTTGTGAGTGTCTATAGGCGACGGGATTGCTTACCATCAGGTGAACCGTCTGCTCGTTTGTCTTCCTTTCCATAAAAAAAATTGGCACGCTATTCCATATAAAATGGGGATTGTCCTTTAAAAATAAATCGCGATGAAATTAGTAAAGTACTTTTTAAATGTCATTAAAGATTCCCCTACAGAAGGTGTTGCTTACATAGCTCTACCACGTAGGTCATATATTTTAGTCGCATCGCGTGGAACTAGCGAATTTAACCACGCCACCAGCATTTCTGGGTGGCGCGCCGAAACCCGCCGACATGTCGCGTATGCTACGCCTCGAGCAACAAGTGACTCCCCACTCTTTATCTTCCATTCAATTTCCGATTTGGCGCTATGAATAACAAGCGACTCCGCATGTATGGATGTATGGAGTATGTATGTGTGTTTACGTCACGGTGATTGTGATTTATTGTCACGAGCGAAGTAGTTGTGTGTCACGTTTGAGTTCAAGTGGCAAGGTTTTGGTTGGTTTTGGCTATTTCCTTGGTAACCGTGTGCTTTTATATAAGAGTTTTCGTTAGAGGAACCGCATAGTTAGTAGATTATTTTTATATTTCCGAGTTGACAGACATTCAATCTAAATCCAGTTGCAATAAAAAAAAATAGATAAGATACATGGACAGATCTGATTTATATTGATAAGTGTATCGTAGAGTGACGGTGCATTTAAAAAATATAGTCGAATCGAAGCATTTATATCAATCTAAATCTAAGGGCTTCTATACACTATATTAAAAAAGAAACTATTATTTACGAGGATACAGTAGCTTTTTAAAACGCAAATCCACAAAAATGTATAGCCAGCAGATATATAAATACTTATTTTAATATCTGATGCCGAGAGCCTAATACGATTTTACTATGTATTAATTTATTGTTCAGATCAGGTTCTAGGTGGTAGAGCATAACATCCTTTCACAGCTTTCGGCTGCACTTATACGGTCGTGCTCACTCAGGCAATTACCACCCAGATAAAGTCATAAAATAATGTGTGTATCTGGGTTGCCTGATGACCATTCATTCATTCTTCTTTTCCCATTTATTACCCCGCCTAATCCTTAATATGTTCCCGACCCGTGCTATCCACTAAACCATTTTTTTCCACTATACCAGGTTGACAACGCGCACGCAACTCTCCGGATGTTTGTGTTCATGAGCGACGGGATCACTTAACATCAGGTGAACCGGCTGCTCGTTTGTCATCTTTTCCATTAAAAAAACAATTTCTCGTTTTCAGTTACCATTAGTACTAAAGCTCGTATCAATTAAAATAGAGATTTAAAGAGAGCCTCACCCAACCTGTCTACCTTTGCAATCGACATACATAGAAATAGTTTGCTAATCTCCAGACGTTACTTAGCTCTTCCCTTTCGATTAACGCTTCATCGGAAACGAGACTCGAACACATGAGTGCATTATTAATTATTTAAGCAAAACGTATTTCAACGGATGTACTCATTACTCTGACACTGAGCCATAATGCAGCATTCAATGTTACACGAGACGCTTCCACATCTCCTAAGATCGCTAATAAATTATTTCCGATTGATATATTTTACTAAAATCATGATTTTTTTATGCTGTTTCAAATGTACTAATCTCGCTACGAGATTTCTAAAAAATGATAAACGAAGAGGCAAGGTGCGTTTTATTTAAGGATAAATAGTGAAAAACATCTAATCAACTGAAAATGATTATTATGTAACAAATAAAAAGGTTAGTTTACGAGTAGACCTTAGAAGTGTACTTCTGAGACATATTTTTCCGATATTTTTATATGAAAAAAACATCCATTATTGGACCAATTTTTCGTCAAATTTTAAGGGACCAATTCGGAAGTATATCGTATCAGATAAAGAACGATTTTAAAATGGAGATATAGAAACATCCGAATTGAGCATCTCCTCCTTTTTTAAGTCGGGAAAATTTTTCGTTTGCCTTTTGTTGCCATTAGCCATTAATTAATAAATCTTTTCTCGTTTTAAATACAATATACATTTCAAACATAATAGTGATAAAATTACCCGTCATATACATATAACACATAGAATACAAGTTTATTTTCACTTAAAATTACAAAAAGCGACTTCAAAGTGTACTTTCGAAACATTATTAGGATTTAAAAAACTAACCATTAGTCCGATTTTTATAAAAAATCTGTAGGGCTATCGTGGAAGAGAACCGCATCAGATAAAAAAAATATTTTTTCAAATCAGTGCGAACATTTGTAAATTTTGTTATTTTTATTTAAAAAAAAGAACAATCTTATGAACTGATGTATTTTTATTAATTTTATGAGACTACGAATAATGCTTAATCATGTAAAACAAGAATTTTTAAAATTGGTTCACAAATGACGTTGATATGCGAGAACGTACATAAAAATAAATATATAAACATTTGTATTGAGAACGTTGCTCATTTTTTGAAATCGGTTAAAAATAAGCACAAAGAAATATAACATACGTCCGATCGAGAAAGGCAACTGCAAGCCGAAACGCGTAGTTTGATGAATAAACATTAGTTCAAATCGTAGACATGCAACTCCCAATGCTCGCCAGCATATGCTGCATATATCGCATATGCTGCATATGCCGCATATGCCTCAGGGGCCCTGCATCGCGATTATTTCGCCATTTAAAACGTTTTGAACGCTCCAAGAGGAAAGAGTTGCAAGTGGTCGTTAGGACGGACATGTCTAGCATGGTTTAAGTATTTCCAAGTTATGATAAATTGCATAATGTTTCTTTAAATCCGTAAATCGTATCCTCTTTTTGCTACCGTTGCTTAGTATCGACGTTCGGATATCTTTAGTAAATGTGTAGTTAATACGTGAGTTCGTGTTTTGCTGTCACTTTACGCCTTACTTTAAATATAATGTTGCATATTTAAAATATTTTCACAAAGAACAAGTTTATTATCACAGAAAATTTCAAAAACCGACTTAAAAATATACTTTCGAAACATGTTTTCTGTTATTTCAATTTTAAATATGGGACCATTTTGGAAGTATATTCCATCAGATAAAAAATAGTTTATAAAATCAGTTCATAAGTGGCGGAGATATGTGGCGACATTCCTAAATTTTGTTAGTTTAGTTTAAAAAACAAAATACTGAACCGATTTTTCTGAAAATTTTAGGAGATCATTTCGGAAGAATACCCTATCAGATAAATCAAGATATCAGAAAAGAATTTTCAAAATCGGTTTATAAAAGACAGTGATCGCGAATATAATATTTGAGGTAATGATAAATATTTGAGGTGGTAGAGCATAACATCCTTTCACAGCTTTTGCTGCACTTTTAAGGCCACGCCCGGGGAATTACCACCGCCCTTTGTAATGTCGGCATAAAATAAAGTATGCATGACTTTTGGGGATGCCGGATGGCCATGTCTACCC
>JAOCPS010696599.1:0-19766 GCA_025505425.1 Graphium colonna | reverse complement strand
AACTCTCCGGATGTTGCGTGTGTCCATGGGCGACGGGATCACTTACCATCAGGTGAACCGTCTGCTCGTTTGTCTTTCTTTCCAATTAAAAAAAAATACTTAATAAGGTTTAACGCTTCCCCATCCAGAATATCACATTAAACATCTTTAACATTAGTAACAGCCTATTTTTTTAAATTGTCCCACTGCTGGGCAAAGGCCTCCTCTAGACAGAGGATATAGGGCATAGTCCATCAAGAGTGGATTCGACTTCACATATTTTAGAAATATTATTTCTTAGATAACCAGGTTTCTTCACGATGTTATTCTTCACCGCAGAAAATTGACAATTTCATTGAATCCGGCACCGGGGATCGAACTTAGGTGCGCCTCGAATAAACATGATTGAAGGCGAGCTCCCGGACACTGAGCTACGAACACTGACCACGGCTCTACATCTTTAACATTGGAAGTCAAAAAATTTACACGTTATGTCTTTTTTTATTTCATAACAAATTGTTAACACTAAATCAATGTGCCACTATTGAAAAACTTTGAATATCAAAGAGGTATTGTTAGCAAATAATACTGTCTCCTGTTTGTCATTAACTATATATGGCAATAATAATATCTGCTGATTGTCATTAACATGTCACATCCAAACTCTCTCTGTGTGATAAGACAAAATACGTAGCTGTATGTCAGCCAAACCAAGTTTGCCAAGATAAGTGGCAATAAGCCAGTTGAAGACAGGACTGTTTTAGGTTATTATGGACCCCCAGTAACCCAAAATCTATTTAACTTATATATTTGCACTATGGTGTTTAGAATAATTATTATTACAGTCGTAATATAGCACCATTCAAAAAAAAATAAAGATTTTTTTAGCACATCATAATTGGTTTTAAGTTTAGGTAAGTTGGTTTTAAGCGTAGTCTGAAATTCTCTGCGAGATAAAATCTTACTGCACTTATACTATGTACAAGCTCGACCGGCGAGGTACAATGCCTCGTTGACATTGCCAGATGGCTACTCCTATCCTCTTCCTCTTCTCTTAAGATGATGGAAAACACCTTTTTATTTTTTTTCTCAATCGTGAATATCCCTCCCCGCCTAACAAACCACCTCTATTTCTCTTCTATTCCCTAATAACCTGGGATTTGCAAATCATAAGTCGCGAGTGTCCATGTCTATCTTTTTTTATGGATAGGAAGACAAACGAACAGACGATTTACCTGATGGTAATGGTACCGTCGCTTATAGACAAACGCATCATCCGCAGAGTCACGAGTGATTTGTCAACCTTTGGATAGAATAGGTTCATTGGATAGGCCGTAGAAGTGCAGCAAAAGCTGTGTAAAGATGTTCTGTCCTGCCACGCTATATACTACAACTATTATGAAATACAGAGTTTTAAGGATGACTCTTCATCTTTAAGACCTAACCAAAAATATAATTTTATTCGTAGAATATCTATGGATTAAATGATTATCAATTCCCACGAAATAAACTACTTTTCTAACTAAATTAAACTCTTCACACAACTTTACACTATTATTCATTTCACATATCAAATATGTGGAGAGCGTTCCTTCGGACCCATATTTCCTTTGGTGCTCCATTGTTCTAGAACATTAGGACGGGGCGCTAAAAGCGTTTCACGCTTTCACGAGCAGACGGGCAATTTAATATGAATGTACATCTAGCTCTAGTATTGTGATATCGTTTGATGTCAGCGATAGCAGTGATGGCGCGAAAATCACTCAGGAGGCGTGGCCACCCGGTTCCCGCCCAAACACATGAACCGCCCATGGCTAATTGATTTTCATATATACCCAGAATAAACGTATTTCATATCCACAGATAATATATGAAAAATAATAGAGATAAAAAATATCAATCTTCTGTGTGATTACTACATTTCCCGTAATATAAAAAATGCTTGTAAGGTCTACGCTGAAGTCACCACATTTTTATTACTAATCTATGGATCATGGTTTGAAATGAATAATAATTTAAATTAAATTATTATTATTAATAGGTAAACCAAGTGGTATGTTCAGCGATTTGCTAAAAATCATATTGTAGATTAGTTTATCGAATATCGTCCTAATGTCGAGTAATAGCGAAGTTGTCGTCCAAAAAGCTACAAAAAGGTAACCAAAGTCTCACTTGTTTGATTATATATAATAAGATATACGTTCAAAGAAAGAATCTAATATCAGTTTAAGTACAAGTAGTTAAATAGGTAGATATTTTTTGTATAAAATCCATAATTGTAATTATTATAAAGTTAAAAACTTACCTTAACATTGTATACTTTTGTTTCAATAAACTTGTAAAGATTACTGTTGTACATTCACTTTAGTCTCATTAGGACCGATATAATATTTTTTTGTATGAAATGCTTCATTTTAGTATTGATGCATATTCGACTCCTTAATATTTTGGTAAATGCCAAAAAAAAAAATGGCCGATGATAGTATTTGCTCCAATTTATATATTTACTTTGATTTAATTTTTTTTATTTATCACGATATACTAATTGTGGTTTTCTACGACTGTATGATTCTCCATAGTAAGTTATTGTGCGTCGCCTATCGCCATATAACGTTCTAAAAGCTTATAGAAATAATACTAACTTGACTAAGAAATTAAATGGTAAGAATGTTTTCATGAAAAATAAAATATTTATATAATGACACGTTTGAAATAACCAAGTTAACTCAGTTATACTAATATTTCAGTGAATTTTTATTCGTCTAATCATATAGAGATTTATTATAAGTTAAGATGTGTATTTGTAGTTATGTACACGTAAAATGGAAGAGCAGAGCGTAGAAACTTTACAAAGAGAGATGGAATATGGAGCGGGCATGAGATCCATCTGCGCGGGGGAGTTCCGCCCCATAGAGCCGCCAGGCAGCGCCGGGCGTCGCCACTTGGCTGCGGGCACCGCGGCGCGCGGACATGGCGCCAGTCAAGCGCCCGCCGAGCCGCACGTAAGTACACCGCCTTCGATTTTTAAAACTTTTCTGGCATTTTCCATTTTTGAATTTAACGTTTCTTTTTTAAATTTAGAATAGAGACATGGATAATCGTTTTTATTTCCTTAGGCTGATCGAACTTTTATGTTAATATTTGAATTTTTGAATAGGCCCTTGCTTTGTAAACAGGAGGTCGTAGGTTCGAAGCGTTATTGTTTCTTGGTTGGATTAGGGCAATGCGTGCTGATCACCCGATTGCCTGAAAAAGAAACATGGTCCACGCGTTGAATGGGCGTTTAAAAAGTGGATCCTGTGTCTGATCTCTCTGCGTTCGTGTTGGTTATCCATCCCATCGAGCTTTGCGAGTTAAAGAACAGAGAGTTCACCTGTGTCTCCGTATACACTTGTGCATTATAATATGTCCTGCGCAGTGGGCTGAGTTGATCTCAGAGTAGATTGGCAGCCGTGACCGAAAAGTCAGGCAGGAGGACTTTTTTTAGCCAGATATATTATTTTAAAAAGTCAGGTTAATTAACATTATGGCTACGTTTTCATTATGCTTCTGTGTTATGGAGCATATGAGGATAACTAATAAATTCTTGGTAATCGTATAAATAATATGTTTCGACCACGATTCTTAACTACAAACTTTCAAAAAGTTTTATATAAATGCAATTTTGTGATGTTTCGAGTTAAGAGTCAAGACACTGAAAAAGTTTTAAAATATGGCTATTACGTTATAGATTAAAAACCATTATAAATAAGAATCGATTTCAATATTAGTTTAGGTTTATAACGTCAACATTATTTACAATATATTTATTAAAATGTGTTTAATCTTACTACCCATCTTATAATAATTTAAATAAGTAGATAAAATAATTTCTTATAATAATTTAAATAAGTAGAAAAATAAGACAAATAAGAAGAAGACTGGCTGCATTTCTTCAATCTGTTGTTATTTGAAAATTATGTTTTCAATCAATGGATCTCGCGACTTTCCGAATTTTGTCTGTCTAAGGATTGCTGGGGACAGGTGGACCGTCTGTGTCATGGCAGAATCTGATACGGCGAGTGATGGAAGCCTGCACATAAACCAGGATTGGCGAAATCTTGGATTAATGATATTAGGCTAGAAACTTTTACAATTGACCTTGAAGGTCATCATTCTTGTATGATTGGATATCCTCCACTATAGTTTTATACAGAAATTTAAAAATAAAAATAAAGCAAGAAACAAATGGGAGCTTTCAAATTAAAAATTTTAAATATAATCTGTGCATTCGTCTGTAAAATCAGGTTAGGATTACGATTAAATCAACTTAAGTTCCCTTTCGTTATTGCTAGATTACTTCCAGGCTTTTCTAATTTTTTGGATGATAATGACGTGATTAATAAATTTAATGTTGAAGTTACCATACCATAGTTCTATATTACTAAGCTAAGGAGGAAGTCAAGCCAAATATTATAACATTTTGTAAAACTATCATTAGTACTCTAAGACAAGATTAAATACGAGTAGTGTAACTTGCACTACAAGTTTTCTTATGAATCTGAGACGGTAAGTTACGAAAGTGAAAGTACTAAGAAAACTCATTAAGAAAGATCTGATTAGATCTAGTTCAGTGAAAATTTTGTTCTTTTTCTATATGGAGCTGAAGTTTTATAAGGTGTTAATGTTAATGAGTTTTAAAGAATATATTAAATTAAAATTATTTTTCTCTACCTTTTCTAAACGAACATAAAATTGTTTTTAATGTATTTTTAGTATAAGAAAAAAAAAATATTAGATTTTGTTGTATAACTTGATCGTTTAAAATTATTTATTTATAGAAAAGTAATTTTAAGCTATTTACTTACTTTATTTAACTATCCTATTGCTGGGCAAAGGTCTTTTTTAGGCAAAGAAAAATAAGGCATAATTCACTACGCAGACCAAGTGCGGATTCGAATTTCACATATTTAAGTAAAATATTTTTTTAAATATGCAGGTTTTCCGATGATATTTTCTTTCCTCCAGATCACGTGGTAAATCATCACTTAAAATTGCAATTAGGAAATTATCAGTTTCATGGATGCCGGTACTGGAGTTTTATTTTAGGTCCACCTCAATTGAACAGTTAAGGGCTAGCGTCTGGGCACTGAGCTAGCACGGCATCCTTAATTTATATTTTATTTGTAGTGTAGTCTGTTAGTTTTTATTATAACTCAATATTTTGGTTGCACACAGTGAAATTTTAATTATTTAAATCACAGTAAAATGTAGGTACTTAGTCGTAATAGATTAATGTTTCATAAACAAACTCGTTTTAAAAATACGTATGGTAAAACTTAAGATTAAATTTTGTAAGGTCAAATAAATGTTTTTAGGTTAGTAATTTATTAGACTATGAAAACAAAATCAATGTTAAAATTTTTGACTGGTTAATTTATAAATTTATTGTAGAAGTATTTATATATTTTATATTATTTCAATTATATTTCCAAGAAAAATGTTGTAATGCTACAGCTTTCCTTAGTTTCATCAATGATTGCTCTTCGTTACGATCAAAATCAATTTGAAATATTAATATAATAATCAGATTTAAATTATCATTTCTAAATAAAAAATATTTTTAGAATTTATTTGTGTTGAGTTCCTCCTTTATTAAAACAATTTTTATTAAAATATCACACTACTCGAATAATAAAAGTGATGGAATGAACAAAATACAGGAATTATGAATTTTAATGCGATTTCATTTAAATACAGCGGCGGGTTCGAGATATCAATATATCGTGGTTCCCTAGTCAAAAAATGTCAGGGATACAGCTTAGAAAAGGCAGCGCATAGTGGAGAGTTTAGGGAGCTACAGGTAAGGCCTTTATAAAGTCGGCATAAAATAAAGTATGCTTGACTTTTGGGGATGCCGGATGGCCATGTCTATCCATTTCTTTTCCTATTCCTATCCTCTCCAAATCCTTAATCCCGACCCCATCCTATCCAATAAACCTATTATATTCGATCTCCCAGGTTGACAATGCACTTGCAACTCTCCGGATATTGCGTTTGTCCATGGGCGACGGGGTCGCTTACCATCAGGTGAACCGTCTGCTCGTTTGTCTTTATTTCCATAAAAAATAAATAAATAAATAATCTTAAAACTTAAAACAAATCCTCATGGAATTAGTATGAGTATATACCGTATTGAAAAAACAAGTTTCTAGTCTCAAATCAATAGCTTTTATCAACTCTTTATAAAGTCGGCATAAAATACAGTATGCATGACTTTTGGGGATGCCGGATGGTCATATCTACCCTTTTCTTTTTCCACTCCTTTCCCCTTCAAATCCCTAATCCGGATCCCATGCTGTCCAATAAACATATTCTATACAATATTCCAGGTTGACAACGCACTCGTGACTCTCCAGATGTTGCGCGTGTCCATGGACAATGGGATCGCCGTTCCAAAAAAAACACGACTCGCAGTGTCATTTGTGTTTACATTGCAAAGTTCACAATGTTTTTTAACTGCAACCAAACTGCAAGACCGTATTATTAGAAACCGCCTATTTGATGACGCACAAATCAAATATTTGAAAATAATTACAGTTGCGCAATCTAGTTTACGCGGGTGACAACCCTAGCCGTCCGTGTATTTATTACGCGATTATCACCACAAAGAGCGTCCATACTACAATGGCGATCCCTCCAAATATGTGATTACCCCAGCGGAATGTAACGGTGGATCCGGCACCGTTTCAATTTAAACGAAGATATGCTAAATGGCATTATAAACGATAATACGGCCGAACGTTTCTTTGTGGAATTTAATATCTTATCTCGGCACACGGATTAGATTGTAGTAATTTAAGAGAGATGAGATCTTTTGTGATGCTGCCTATACGCCTTTGTAATCTACGCCCGATGTAAATACGTCGTCGGTACTGTGTTAGAATATTCCGGTTATCTGTATAACATGTCCGCATAATTTAGTTCAAGGTTTTTTTTTCTTTACATAAAACAATATATTAAATGTTTGTTTACTTTTAAGTTGAAAGTTATTTAGATAAGTATGGTAGTATGATGAAATAGAGTGCGATAGATTTCGTCAGCTATGTTATGTTAAATATGCTATACAATATGGCTGGTGAGTCACCATATTCAAGGACGTTATATGTAGGAATGATATATGAAGTACAAATTTCATTTTAAAAGTTAATATTAATTGACCACTGAGTAAACGTGCATGTGCATCCTAGCGGACAATGCGTGAGTCGTGCCGTTTTCGGGTCAATGAACTGCGCCATCTGGCCAACTGTTCGCTGCCTGCATCGCATTCGCGTTTCATCTATTTATTTGAAATTTTGTTCGAAAACTATTCCCCTAATTCCATCACATAAACAAGTAGCGAGTGCTTTTAATATCATTGGCGACTCACCAGTCACCTCTATGTGATGAATATGTTTTCATTTATTTAATGATATATAGGATACATAATTTGCAATGGAAATACCTAAATTTCAAGGTGCACTGCAAATATATAATTTATTTATAAATTATTATTTTATTCCAGAAAAGGACAAAAATATGTAGTTGGTACATGATTAAAATTCAAATTATCTTATTGAATTAATCAAATAATTAATTATTAGCACAATGATCACTAAACTGCTGACGTGCTTAGTGCTATCGTAGATTCTAAACTCAATTCCCGCCTGGTGCAATATTAAATGAAATACAAACAATTGTTTTTTTTTATCAAGGCTTGCCAACTAAACTTATACAAAACATTGACATACAAAATGTGTTTAACATAAATATTAAGTAAAATAATATATGTATATATTTAAATTACAGGTAAACACAACATTTATATACAAACATATATTCTAAAGAACAGAACCGCTTAAAATATACTATAACATTCGAAAGAAATAAATAAAAACAACCATATACATGAAAAATAATAAAAAATTGCCTTAAAAAATTAAAATAACAATATTTAGAATAACTAGAAATTTAAACGTAAAAAGATTTAAAATGTGTATATATTCTTTTCTTCATGGTGTTTTGATTTTCAAAAAAAAATATCTATATCAGAGTCCCAGAAAACAACAGTGTATGCACCGCAATGAATCTGTTAAAGGTGTTTTTGAACCATATTTAGTATAAGGCTACAGAAAAGCTGTATAAAGATTCATAAAAACGTCTTCTCACATTTTAATCTTGCATTAAGATCGAGCATTTTTATAAATAAAATACTAAAACCATTTTACTTTATTAACAAACGCCGAATTTTCTCCGTACATGCTAAAATCACAGCAAGAAAATGTACAAGGAATACGCGCGTGTTAAGAGACGCCGAGTTTATTCATTTTCCACATATTTTCCCTCCAAAATTTCGCTCGAGAGGCGCAATGGAAATGCTATGTTTAGTTAACCTTATTCTGTTTAGTGAATGAAAGCAAATTTCCTCTTATTGTAGGTAGTTTGTAATGTTTCTGTTTTTGATATCGTGTTTTTAAAATTTATTGGGGAACGACGACATGCAAAGGGTATATTCGGATTATTTTATAGTTATTTTATATTCAAAACAGGAAAGTATCATGGATTAGACACTATTGCAGTGCTTCCCAAAGTGGGCGCTCAACTTTTCGCGCTCATTCAAGGCATTGGTTTACTCGGGTTTTAGCGCTATTTCAGATGATATTATTATTTTAGGTTATAAATTTTTATGGGGCGCTAGATTTTTTTTTCTAAAAAGGGGTGGTGGACCTAAAAAGTTTGGGAATCACAGTGATTAGTGTGAAGTTATGTTTTTATATATAAATCTCGCCTTTATGACACTAACATATCCATAATAACGAGCGATGTCCAAAGTTTAAAAAACATACTTTTTGTATATTTTGTATGTGTTTTGTAAATTGAAACGATGACGTAATCGATCAGTTGTTTCAGTGTGGCTTATACGTAGAGACTATATGCCTAATTCGTTTAAGGCAATGACATATGAGAACTTTTTTTATGATGTTAAACGATCAAGTGGCAACCCCAAAATGCACTTTATTTCATACCTGCTTTGTCAAGGGCGGTTGTACTTTCCCCAAGCGAGCGTGGCCGTAGAAGTGCAGCAAGAGCTATGAAAAGATGTTATGCTCTACCTCTGACGTCTACTGATTTATGTATAAAATATATTTGGAACAAGTCTTTAAAAACACAACTTAACTACATCACTTAAATATAGACATATGCTTATATCATTATTATACTTAAAAATGCATTTTAAGTGACAAAAGCCATAGACTCATAAAATATTGTAGATTCGTCGACGCCATATGACGCCAGGTGTGGACAGACGGACAAGCCTTATCTTCTATGGACGTCAATTCTTATGTAAATCGGAACACCCTACGAATATACGCGTTATCGTACAAATGATATTTCGTTACAGCCGATTTTATTGTGTGTCTGTATGTGTATAATACACATTTCTATATGCTCTGAAAGCAAATGAAGTGAAGGCCATTGAAAAATGATCAACTTACTATGCGGGAGACATTACAGTGGAAGTATATGCGCTGACAGTTCAAATCAAACTAAATACCCTTATCTATAATAACATTATAAATCTAAAAAGAGTTTGTTTGTTTGATTCAATGCTCTAATCTCAGGAACTAGTGATCCTAATTAAAAAAAAATATAGTTGGATTGTCTACATATCGAGAAAAGCTCACGCTGTGACAAATAGAAGCGAAGCGTCACGGTAAATGTTTTTTTTATGGACAAGGAGGCAAACGAACAGGCGGCTCACCTGATGGTAAGTGATCACCGTCGCCCATAGACCCTCCTGCCATACCAGAGGATTCACAAGATCGTTGCCGGCTGTTTATGTTGACGCTATTTTAATATAGAAGTGATTAGACTTGCTTATTGATGGTTATAGTAAACTAGCGGTTCGGAATGAAAGCCGCAGCTTACACTCTATTCCTTTACTCTTGTACCCCGATCTGACAGTTATCCAAAGGAACTTGAGTGTTTTCAAGGACAGTACTGACTTTTGACTTTCCCATGCGGCTTAATTTTTTAATTCAGTTTCATTTTCAGTCTATCAAAATGTAAAAAAAGAAACATTTTTTATCTTCTGAAACGCTTTCGTATATTCATAATTGTACTTTATTTATAGATTCGCTAAAAGTCCGTTGTTAATAAAACCAGTAATAATAAGCTAACAATGTAAATTGTTGTTTATTTTATCACAAAGTTGTCATTAACGATGAAAATCACTTTCTAGGTAACAATATACAAGTAACTATTAAATAACACGTGTACTTAGAAATACTCAACTGTGTACTTGTTAGTACAAAGCCTATATTTAATTATTTTATTCCAGTCTACGGGAGATATAATGAAATTAGTGTTTGTTACTTTTTTTTTTACGCTGCCGCCAGATGCACGTCGGAGTCGCTACTAAAATTCAACGGCGGAAGCAGAAATTGCGCTCGCGGCGCTACGTTATGACACTTCTTACTGGCAATCCTAATTAGGACCTAGAAATATAGGTCAAAAAGAATCCGCATGAAAATCCAGCGCGAATTTCGCTTTCGGTGCGTACTCCATCCTCTCGCAATTCCATAAAATAAATCGGCAAAATGAACTTTATATCTCGGAAAGCCGCGTCGTTGAGCTGAAAACTAATGGAATTCTATTTTTGAATTAGTTGTTTTTTTTTTTCTTTTTTATATAAGCCCTAGTCACGCGGCCAGTTCAAATCTCGCATCCTGATTTAAATTTGAAAATAGAATACGGGCATTGTATTTGGAATGTCAGTTCAATTATCAAAATAGGGTTGGGCGTTGCGTGGCGGTGACAGGCGATGGTACTGGCTGTATGATAGAAATATTCGTACGGCACATTTCACGTGTGCATTCGGATTGTTAGATATATTCTAAAATAAACAGGCTTTAGTTAATACTGATTACCGTGATGGTATGCAAATGTGTTGTTCCGCGCTATGATTCCAATTAATTCCCGATATGTTCCGATGGGGCTTCGTTAGCGTCGCGGATGTTTATCGTGTTTCTATTACGGATTATACGGAATTCAACGTAAACATTGCGCTGTGAACTTTATCGTGGTACTAGTTATTTCAGTTTGGTACGCTGGCGTAATATTGCTAAATTTTGGTAGCGGATTTGTATTAATGAGGTGGTTAATATCTTTTTCTCAAAAATGCTTGGAAATGTGAGCATTATTTTGACAATCTTCTTCGAGATAAATTGCCGTACTGGCCAGAAACATGCGGGCAGCGGCCGGCAAAAGATGTATGAAAATCCATGTCTGTCGTGTTTTGTAGCCAGATAAATTACTATGTAAACTCATATCTGTCCTGTAATTTAAAAATGGAATGACCTTTTACATCGAAACATGGCTACCAAGGAGGTAACTAATAAAAGGTTTTATTTTAACCTCGAACTGGCTTGTAAATAGAAAGTTGTTTTTTATATTATTTGTTATTCGTCATTGAACTTAAAAAGTAAGAATGTGTTTTTGATTTCCGCGTATTGTTTGAGAAAAGTACTATACAAGCCTTGGCCACAACTAAGCATTGATGGACTCATGTATGTGAGCCTCGGGTACGCCTTGGCCCACATTTGCACGTTCGTCCATCAATGCCTCAGTTGCTAGCCGCTGCAGTAATGTACTATAACTTTATAATGCTAGTTAAAATTATGAATAATTACGCATAATTAATAAAATGCGCCTGCGTTTATTTCGTTAGTTTTATCGTCAAAATATCTGTCAAGGATTGGAAAATTGTATAAATATTCTTAAACTGTATCATCATCAGTTATAAAGCTAATCTACTTCATGACATTTAAACAGATATTTTTCCGATAAATCAATATTAAACAATTCACCAACACAATAAATAAACATGGCACATTGGCGCGTCATTTAAAAATGAAAAGCGTCGCCTCAAAAGCGCGGGCCGTTCGAAATTCAAAGCGTAAATAAAAATCCCGGAGCCAATGCGGGCCTCAAAGCCGGTGCTTGGGTGTCGAGAAAAAAGAAATCAATCGAAGCACCCGATAGTGGCCATTAAAATATCGTTGAATTTCAAAAGGTGGAGACGCTCTAGAAATCGGTAGGACGCCGGCGAGCGGGCGACGCGGACTCAGTTAGGCTGGATGTACTCCATATTTGTAACATCTTTCTTGCTATATTTTTACGGTATATTATTCATATCTAAATTTTTAATAATTAACAATGGAGCGTAAATCCTTATTTTTTTACGTATCAATTACGAAGATCTAAACAAACCTATAAAGTATTTACTTTTAAATAGTTTAAAATTAGTTATTACGTAGGTTCTGCTTGTTTTAGTGTCCCGTTATTATTTGTAACTATAAATCTCTATTATGACAACAATAAAAGAACGAAAAATAGTTATATTTTAATAATATCTGTATTTTTATTATTAATAATAAGAGTTATCCGTTTAACTAAGATTTTTTAAGTATATTTATTGTAATATTATTTCTGAGACTTACGCGAATATTTGACATTTTAAATTAAACAACTTTTTAAATTAATTAATTTAATAGCGTCTCGATGTTCCGTCCAGTAATAATAACTCTTTGGCAAGACGTATCGCTGGTTGCCCCCGAAATGGACTTTTGATGTAGCTTTCGAACGCATCGCATCGTTGCCGACTCGAGACGTTTTCTTAAGGTTGGCGAATCGAATATTTCTCGCCAAATCTAGGGTAAAAATGTATTTATTACGAAAATATTATATTTTATTTCGTATAAGTGTTTCTTATGTATCTTTTATCGATCAATTGACAACGGGCCCATTTTTATATGGAATATCGTACCAAGTTGCAATCATTCAAAAAAATTTTGGAGACTTATTATATTAACTCCTACAGAAGTTCTTTTCATAAATAATAATCGAGTTTCGGAGATATTTGACAGAATCGAAAAATCGATTTATCAAAAATAGTTTCTATTTCAATCTACACATGTCTATGACTATGTATGTAAAGCAAAATTCATTTAAATTAAATCAAATCAAAATTTAAATTAAATTAAATCAAAATCCAATGTATTATTAAATCAAAATCCAAAATATATGTAAAACAAAATTCATTTAAATTAAATTAAATCAAAATCCAATTAAATCCCCGGTTTCAAAATTAAATCCATGAAGCGTTATGCCGTAAAAAAAGGAAATAATTACTATATCATTTTAATCTTGATGCTCGGGACTTTTTGGAACCGCTTTTGGCCATTGTCCTTTAGCCAAAATAATTTCTTTGTAATCATCAATTGGTTGGGAGATATGATATAATCACAAGCCGCATTTTGGTTGAAAGAAGATCGTGATTATAATTTTTGTCTTTCAATTTTTTTTAAATATATCAGCAAATAAAGGTATAATTATATATACATATTAATAAGAGATATACTACACCTATACCAACAATATTTTAATATAAACTAACTTTCTTTTGAGTTAAACAGTTCCTTTCACAATTTCCACTGAAGCTAATAAAACTGAATAGTGTTGCCAGGAGTTTCCGATTTTACCACCGCCGATTGGGCTTCACCGTTCGCTTATGATTAATTTGCCATTCCTTCATTCGTTCGTTCCCGTACACCTGCTCTATTGAATTAAGTTCCCGCTCTTTTAATTACAACTTTTCAATTTGGAACTTGCGCAGTTACATAAGAGCAGGAAGGGCACCCGCGGAAAATTGTTGCTAAAACTTTTCCAATTACCACCCACCAGCCACCACTCCCGATTTTATTCGTTTCCGAAAGATTTTTCTTCTTGTTTAATTTTTGGAATTTTCTTCAACATGTGTGTGGTGTAATAGTAATAAATTGATGATGAAATTCAAAATATCTTTATTCACATAGACGCTGACGCTTTCTTATGAAACGTCAAATGTATACATTGCCATATTACAAGAGGAAGCTTCCACCAACTTGGAAGGCAGATTCTGCTTAGATCTGGCAAGAAAGTCTGCAGCTGGTGTTTTGATGTGAAGAATAATGTTCAGGTAGTATTTTTGTGGATTAGAAGCCGACCCCAAGTAAATTTCGAATAAGGTTAGGAGGAAGTGGAAGATAACAATGGTGTAATAGGAACTAAATTGCGTATTTATTTATTTATATAACAATAAAATTTCGAATAAACAAAAATATGTATCGTAGTAAACATTTATTTGAAAGACTTATGTGCCGCCTTCGTAAACGTTTTTTTGTTTAAATAGAGATAGCAAAACCTTGAAAACTTCAGTTTGTCGCGTCACCATAAAAACATTCTAAAAGTGAAAAAAAAATTACTTGAATGCAAAAATAACTTTCACAACAATTGGTTATTTATTTGTGTGAATTTGTAATCAAAGCGAAAGAAAACATAAAATCGTTATTATTATGTACACGTGCTGTATATAACCGTTATAATTTCTGCTAGGAGTAAGCCATCCACACCGCCACCTAAAATCACAATGACCTACCCACTTAAAGTTGGAACCGTCAGAAATCTTAATTCCACCCCAAACAGGCTACGATGCCCAAATATTTGCTTTGTAAACGAAAACGCCACTCTGAGGCCGATGTTTCCGAGCCTCGGCAAACAGTTATATCGTTACTGCATTCAATACTCCGATTAACTTCATTAATTAAGTTTACAATATCCTCATAAGACGATCTCTAAGTAGTTATCTTTACAATACAATTAAAATTTGTACTCGACTTAACAAAGATTGCGACATACCTTAGTCTATTTCGCTTTGGTTTTGTTATGAACATCTACAATTTTTTTTTACTAAAATTATTGCCATAATATGTGACTGTGTTTACTAATATGCGACTAATAAATTAAAAAAAATAACATTTACTGTAGCATTTTTGCAAAAACATATATACTTACAATAGCATTTGTTAATTTTATTACTCACTGTCAAAAATAGAGTTCCTATTTATTAGCTGTGTTGGATTACATAGCAAAATTATTCGTGTATTTAGTGAATGTTTTTTTTTAAAACATATCCGGTAATAAATAAACAAAGTTGCAACAGCGTTATAATGTTCCAATGTCTCAATAATCAAGAATATTACATTAAATTCATTCAACCATCGAGCGCCTCAAAAAATAAGAATTCTACATCATTCATCATTCATAATATTCATTAGCATTCACTGAATGATTTCGTATTCCATTCAGTGTATACCGCAAGAATGATAACGCGTGCGATCGACTTTTTTTCAGCGTTTGGAAAAGGGCAAAGGTTACCACACATACAGCCAAGGCAGCGTCCATCCATTTACGAGACATCCAGACGACGTCCGGTGACCTCAAAGCGATCATTCCAAAATGCTCTCGTGAATGAATGAATTCCAACACAGAACATCGTCCAAACGCCTCGTGGATGTAGCCTCCTAGTCATTAATCATCCCGAACGCAATCCGAATACCGAACGGAGCCGCGAACTTCGCTAACGACTGGCCGAGTGAGTCGCCCTGCCGCGGCCACTCCATTATTTCCCAAAAAGGTTTCCCGCATTTCCAATGCTCCAGTTTTTTGCCCTTTTGCACCGTTCTCCTGCTGCCATAAAGGCTGATGTATGATTAAAGTTCTCGCTTGTTCTGTTAACTCTTCTGTTTTTAAAAACGAAAGTTTTTAAATTGTTATAATAATATACAGACATAAGTAACTGACTAATTTTACCAGTGAATATGTTTTTTTTTTCATACGTCTAGCAATGTGAATAAAACCTCTTTAGCTTTCTACCACACGTCAGAGACCGCTAATAAATTGTCGGAAAGCGGCTTAGTGCACCTCAGCACTGGGTGTCCATAAACTAAGGTTATTCGCTACGTTATGCGCCTTTGGAGAGACGAAAAAGTATTCTTAAGGGTTGCTATTGCTTCTTATTTGAATACACAAATTTATGAGCCCGGCCGTAACTTGCCTTCATAAAGTAGAATTAAAAAAGAACCATATAATTTTTTTAAAGGTGTAAAAAGAGCAAAAAAGAAATGATTAAAATTTTTCCTAACGCCGGAACACGGGTCTCTCGGGGAATAAACGCTCTAATATAAAAACTAAGATGGCGCTTAAAAGCGCTCACAGCTCTTAGTTTTATTTCAGAGATGGCAACCTTACGTTCGCCCCATAAATGTTTCATGAGGGCGCTCGGCCGAGCGATTGAAAAAGCGCGTCCCGCCTTTTCGCCGCGCGCTCATTGGCCGACCGCCTCAAGAATCAATGCGACCGGAAACGGAATGGCCATCCGCACAGGAATTTGAAATACGAATCGCCAAACTTCCGGAACGCGCGCATTTTCTAATCTCCCGCATTTATACGCCACGAAATACGAGAGGACATATTTTGATTAAAACAGAATAGCTTTCGCAATTGAAGAGATATTTTGAGCGAAATTGCTTTCAATTTTCACTTGAATGGAAAATATATGACGTACAATTGCATTTGTTAATTTTACTATGACAGCTAAAAAATATTTAAATATTGTTACATGACGCAACGTTGCCGCAAATAAGCTCAAAAATGATATATTTAAAGGGTATATTTAACAAATCAAGCTTCGAAACATTTGTCATAGTTAAAAGTTCTAAAAATTAGGGACACTCGGATCTCGGTAATAAAACATGGAAGAGGGAATAAAATGGGAGGATTCGATAGCCCCGGCTAGGTTTCGTCCTCAAAGCTAATTCGCTAAAAGGCGACCGTACTCCGTTCCGCTCATTAAGGTAATCCCGGTACGGACGCGATTCTTGCCGCTCTAATTGTCAAATAATTGAAAGAGTCGAAAACTTTTATTATTTATTCAGCTGAAATTCAGCGATTCGTCTACGACCGCAACGCTTTTAAGCGCTTATGAATCACAAAGGGGTTTTTGTTTTAGTCCAATTTGGTTCATATTGTTTCATAAGTTGTATAAAATGGAATTCTCGTGGCGAACCGCCTTTACTACATTTCATCTTCGAACGAAAATTAGAAAGCTTTTAAAAAACTTGAAATATATCTTTGGGTAGATTAATTATGCCTGCAACAAGACTAAGGAAGGTAACTAAATCTTTTATGGGTGAATGTATACATTAAAAAAAACCTTCAAAATTATTCAGTTAATAAATTCAAGAGTTACGGAAACTGTTTATGAACGTTTGTGTGTTAAAGGTTAATGATAATATTAATGATTACTTAAATGATAGCACACCCTGGTAATGAACTGCTCGTTCCAGGCTTTTTCGAATTAAATGAATCACATTGTCAAACAACAAAAAAAATTTTGGTCCCGCTGAGTTTCTTACGCCGGCTCTTCTCAAGTCAGTGGTTTTCCTACCGATCCAGTGGTAGTTTTTTATGACAATCAATAAGCAGGTGATATCACTTCTGTATTGAATAAAGACATTTTGATTTTGACTTTTCGATAGGTACGTAGATTTAATATTATTTATAAACATCTAATTAAACTTGCATAAAAGAGATATTGATGTCGTTTTCGTCCCTATAACGTGTAGCTAATTCTTATGTTGCATCTTAAAAAAAATTAAAAAAATCTTAAGTACCCCAACGTTTAAAGATTGTGATAAGTTGTGAATAATTTTAAATGGTGATTTATCTTGCAACTTATGTATTAACATACCAAATTATAGTCTTCCACGACAATTGTATCTTTCGAATTCGATAAAAATAATTCAAAATTCGAAAACTTCCCATTCGGCATCCATAGCTTAATTGGTCGAGGAGGACCAGAACATTAGCATAGGAATCAATTCGGTGTCCACCGCAGGGGGCGGGGGATCGGTTGAATATCAATCGGCCTAATGCAAATTGGGGGGCAACAGGCGCCTGCCCCTGCCTACCCCTTTTTGCGCTGAGAAGTTAGCGAGTATAGAGTAACTGTTAATATCAGGTTTCTACGACCAGTTTATTTTGCGTATTATTATGGAATGTATTTGACAAAGAATCTTAATTTACGGGATCAATAAAGGCGATCTTATATTTATAACCATAGCAGATTCGTATAGCATATTATTTTACTATTAAGTTAGCATTTTCTTTTAAATGGCAAGGAAGACAAACGAGCAGACGGTTCACCTGATGGTAAGCGATCCCGTCGTCCATTTAAACAACATCCGGAGAGTCACGACTGCGTTGTCAACCTGGAAAATTAGATAGAATGGGAAGAATGGGTCGTGCTTAAGGATTTGGAGGGAAAAGGACTGAGAAAAAAGAAAAGTAGACACGGCTATCCGGCTTCCTCAAAAGTCATGCATACTTTATTTAATGCCGACTTCATAAAGATCGGTACTACTTCCCCGGGCAAGTGACCGTAAAAGTGCAGCAGAGCTGTGAAAAGATGTTATACTCAACCACCTCAAAATAACAGTAAAATAATAATATCAATTCTAATATCTTTCAGAAAATACGTCATGTCGATCTTGGAAACTG
Source organism: Graphium colonna (assembly GCA_025505425.1). NCBI lineage: Eukaryota > Metazoa > Arthropoda > Insecta > Lepidoptera > Papilionidae > Graphium > Graphium colonna. Next base: position 1,328 of record JAOCPS010696599.1, on the reverse strand, counting down.
CTCTAAACGACAGTAAATGGAAATTGGTTAAGTCATTGTAAATGAACAATATAATCTCAAATCTTATTTTTCGTTTTTTATGCAGCTAAATATACACAAAAAGGAAAACAATTACAGGTACAGCCAATAACAGCTTACTACCAACGAAAATTAAAACTATCCTAGTAATGGAGATTGCATCGATTGAAACTCTAATTATTACCGTCGGAGAAAAAAAACTGTTCGGCTTCACATTAAACCGGTTAGATCCAGTTCTTTCGGGTTGAAAGCGGAATCCTAAACGGGGAGAGGATTTGGAGTGTAAAGTGAGATTACGCTAGTTGACAAGTGGCCGAGACTGTGACTATTGTCTCACGAAAGCTCGCTGCGGATCTGCAGTCCATTATATCCGCTTAATCCGCGTCACCCGGAACTTAATCCGCCTTCTGTTGTCCCTGCTTTGATGATTTTTAAAGTCCAGATTCCAGACTTTTGACTTTCGCAGATTTTTCGTGAATCCTATCAGAAGACGGCTTACTCCCTCGCGTACGACTGCCTTTTGAGGTCAATGTTTCAACACGCTTCATTCTTTTCGTATTGAATTTTGGATTTCAAAATTTATTTGTGTACGAAAGACTCATTTCTCACCTAACCTATTAACCTAAGAGGTAAGCAAGTGAAGTCTTGATTTTTACACTTATTTTTATATTGATATTCATATCACTATAACAAGCGGATACAGTTAGCGCTGTATTTAATAGAAAATTAATGTGAATAAAAAGAAAACCAATTCAAACAACGCGATAAACAAATAAAGTGACACACAGAAAACTAGAAAGCACTCGGTTCCAATTTGCCGTTTCGGAGTCGTATCACGGAAACATCAGAGAGCCTCATTTCGCCCAGGATCCATAATTCAGTGATGCAAATCAGCAGGACGGCGGCCGACTGCCACTTCCTGGAATGAGCCCCTGCCAAGTGTTACCAGATTGAAAAATTAGAGCTCCGTTTTAAAAGAAAATTGTATACTTGAAGGTACTATGGATATTAAAATCTTATTGTAGAATAAGTAACTTAGTAAAATCTTTAATCTGTTGTGTCGTTAGTTTTTTTTATTACTTTTGTCTTAAAACACACGAAAAGATAACTAAGAAAGTAAAATCAATATATACTTAAAACATTAACTTTTTTCTATCCTCAACTGTACTTATCTGTCTTAAAAGCATTATATCTTTGGCCAAATTGAACAATTATTAGTGTTTTGTTTTTGAGACTTACGCGAATATTAGACAATTTTAAATAATACAACTTTACGGATTTTATCGCGGTTTATTTTTAAATTTTATCAC
>JAOCPS010696488.1:0-10596 GCA_025505425.1 Graphium colonna | reverse complement strand
GACGAATAATATTATGTAAGTCGTCCGCTAGGCGGATGAGTAATATTTTGTTAGTCATCGGCTAGGCGGACGAATAGTAAATTGTTTAGTCGTCCTCCATGCGGATGAATAATTTTTTATTTAGTCGTCCAGTACGCGGCTAAATAATTTTAATTGAGTCGTCCGGTAGACTAATTTTAATTTAAAGTATTTTCCCCTATATGTAATAGTATATAAACAAATTACTTTAAATAGAATGAAATATGTGAATATTAATGTAAAATATAGGAATCAAACTGGACTTATTTAACTTAAAAACTTTATATATGTACAAGATATTGCACTACTGATGTATTGTCATGTAGACAAACGCCGTTTTAGTGGCAAGGATGCCACAAATAGCTATGTATCTGAGCTTTTTCTATAAAATAAAGTTGCCTATTTTGTTTCTTAAAACTATAGTTTGGCATAGAAAACGTATCTTTTTGGTTTATTATTTACTAGTGACCTACTCCAGCTTCGCACGGGTGCAACGTCATTGACGTGCGGGACGGTCATACGGCTTTACGACCATTTTGACCCCGCATACTAAATTTATGATATCTATTAAGATATTCATTTGAAGTGATATGCTGTAAAGGTCAATTTGGTTGTCTATAAATTGTACAGAGTTTCTTGATTAAATTGAATAAGGAATAATATGTTTTGCTTAAGAGAGCTGCGTAAATAGTATATTATTTTTTTTAATATGCAAAAGAAAATATAACTACTATGGCTTGTCCTTAAGAGATAGACATATACCATCGAGAACTTTTTTGCAGATCTTTTAAAGATATATAATTTCGTACAACAATAACAAAATTATTCGTCCGACTAGCGGAGGAATAATAATTTACTTATTCGTCCGGTAAGCGGACGAATAGTATTTTATTATTCCGCTTAACGCAACTTAATTTAATTTAATTTAATTTTGTTTGTGACAGAATTTGTGTCAGGACGGATAGCAGAAGCTTAGTAACAGGATGCCGTTGACCGTGACCCTTCGAGCCGTAACAATATTTTTAACACGCAAATTAATTTATTATAATTAAATTTAGAGTAAAAGCGTAGGGGTCTTTTTATAAACTATATAATATTTTTTCTTTCACAAACAACTGATAGAGAGGTTTTTATACATTACACAGCTACCGTCATTATTTTTTTTAATGCAATACGAACTTTTAATAGTGGGCTATTTAAACTTTTTGGATCTTTAAAAGAAAGATATGTCACAAAATACATGTACATTTTATACATTTTGTCTAATTTAAACAGTATGTTTTTTAGATTTTTTTAAAAGAGATAAAAAGTGAGATTTTTGAGATCGAGATTTTTGTCAGACAGTATTTCTGCTTTGCCTACCTTCATCGGCGTCTTCAGCGGAGTCTTCAGCGTCGGCGTCTTTTCGACTTTTAGGTCCAAAGTATAGTGAGTTGTAGTTGATTTTAGGTTTCTTTTCCAAACGTTTCCGTATCCTTTGCGAAGCAAGATTGTTTTTCGGTGATTTTCTCGCTGAAATATTCAATTTTTGCCGTGAAACGTCTAAACGACTAAAAAGTGGACCGTAACGAAAAAGATCGAAGGATAGTAAACATAGACCTTTTTCGTTCTATTAGTCTTAAAAACCTTGTATCATTGTTAACTTTGTATTTTTATTGATATTGCTATTATATTTTCCAACCATATAGTGGTTTTCAAGCTTACCGATGTTTGGACTTCTTTTTGACCTTCTATTCGATCGGACTGCTTCTGCTAAAGAAAGACACCGTGCGTTATATTGATTAAATTTTAAAACAACTGTATAAGAAAACATATTCATTATATTACTAACAGTACTCATTGATCTAAGTTTATCTAAACACTAAGGTAACAAAATAGACAAAACTAAATTTGGCAACACTGCTCGGAGATATTTTAACAAGATATCTATGTTGTTAAAATAGCTCTGAGCTAAATAATATCTTTAATATATAATAGATAAAAGATATCTTTATCTTATGCTAACTCCCCTGATATTAGAATCAGCGACGCTCTTGTTATTCCTCTGGTATTGCGGGAGGCCATAGGCGGTGATCGCTTAACATCGGGTGAGCCGTCTCTGCCCGTTTGCCTTCTCCCCTATAAAAAAACTATTTACGATTTTTTGTCATAACTGGAAAATAGTCTTTTCGGGTATTTTAGATTTTCTTTTCATTCTTTTTTATTTTTTCGGATTCGGGATATTAGATTTTTTGTGTGTGTTAGATACACAAACAAAAAATCTTTGGAAAGCATAGGCAGAATATGGTGATAATATATTAAGGATTGGAGGAAAACAGAGTAGAGAAATATTAGGGAAGCAAATTGGCAACTCTTGCTTATTTAGAAGTGTTCGTTATATTACATGACTGATAAAATAACATATTTTTAAAAAATAATAATAACGCCTGTTTTTTAACAAGTACACAGCAGAAAGCGAATTTTCTTACAATATACCATAAGCCATTGCACTTTGCCCAAATATTCAAAATATCGGTTTAAAAAGTAAGTTTTGAGAACGTTTAACTTATTTTATATTGTTTTGTAATTTTTATTATTAAAACGATTAAAAATATATGCAATTTTGTAAAATAAGGAATTGTTAAATGCTGGCAAAATACTTCTTCATGTTTGCAACATTGCTCATGTGCCATATATCTTTTATTTTTAACTCTGTTACATCGTTCAAATTGTGTTACCATATAGAAAAAAGGCAAATGCAGTTTAATAGTAAATTCAGTAGTTAATAAATGCATTGGTTATCTTTTTAAACTAAGCGGGTAAGGTTAAAAAGCCACCTAGAACATGTTTTATACATTATTACTCAATATTTCAGGATTACAACCTTTGAATTACAATAAAATTTTAACTTTTATTGTAGTTCTAATAAAAAAATATATTTTCGTAAAAAAATACTATTAATATGATAAAGTCAATGCAATAAGAAATATAAATGACAATTTATCTGACAATTAGTAACAGTTGTTTTATTATATACATGATCTTTGGTAAGCCACTAACGATATCAAAGGAGAGCTCGGTAGTCGATTGTCATCATACTTATGTAGTATAGTTAGGGCCATAATTTTCGGCCAAGCTTTCTAATAATTTAACGAAGTATGATGGCAAGGTGTGGCGCCTGATCGACTACGCTCACCGACCGCCGAGCGCTCCTCTACCTGCCACCGGTGAGGTGTGTCCGCTGGGATAAACATAAATTGCGCAATAATTTATTTACCTTTAGATTATATTAACGCAGTACCAAATAAATATTTACTTTTAATAAAATCCCCACATAACGAACTCGAGTATTGAAAATGACTCAACATTCTCCCTGTATAAATATCGGCAGAGTCACTAATGATATTAAAGGAAAGCACTAGGTACTCAATTGTCATCATATTTATGTAAAAAAAATTAGGGGTATAGATTTCGCCATATAACACTAATTCAGAATTAAATTATTCCTCTTTGTTAGGACTACAAATATGTTAGCTATGAAATATATCTGATAACCCAAAGCAAAGCAAGGGCGGGTCGTTGTCAGTGTTTAATTTTTTTTAGTGTCAATCATGTAAGATAAAAATTGTGAGCAATGTCACCAACCACATTTGAATAACGTACATATGACTTTGCCTACTATCATATTTTACGATCTTTTAGACGTATTTTCATAATATGATGGTCCAAAAAACTAACTTGGCATATTATTATTGTGATAAGAAAATCTCTTACCGTGACTGGAAGGATCACTTTTTGAAAAAGTTTTGTTTACCCTATTTTTGCTCGCGAAATATGTACACTACTAACTTCTAACAGCTCTGACACACAGCTAAAGTAACTTAAATGATATTACGTTATTTAGTGTCGCCACAGTACATATGATCAGGCGCCACGCCGAGTCACTTAATGAATTTTCTATCATAGAGAAAATAAAACTTCCACTCATATCCGTTTTTGCTATTAATCGACTTTTTAAAATAATACTGTGGCGGGCAAAGTTTTATTTTAAAAAGAAAAACAGATTTTATTTCTCCGATATAAAACTAAAATAAAATTTATTTCCAAGGGAAAAGTTGCCAACGGTAAAATATTTTATTACATTAATAAACATTAGGATTATACTTACCATAGTTCGGACTGCTTTTTGGTCTTCTCTTATTTGAAGGGGCCTTTCTTGCTAAAGAAAAATAATATTTGTTAAATAGTTGAAAATAAGTTGTTAAATTAGTTATCAAGGTTCCGTACCTCAAGATATAAAGAAGAACCCTCTGTCAACCTGTTTGGATCGGTTAATCTCCAAAACGAATCTTTTTCTACTTCCAAAACAATTTTTTTCTTTTAACGGATTTGACGGAACTTGGACTCACAGATAGCTAATAATATAAGAAGAAATTTGGGATATTTTTTATAAAGGTTCAGGGTCCTGGTAAAAAACAAAACAAAACTGAAAACAATATTATGCCGGTCAAACCACAGACAACAACCAAGTTGAACTGTATGTAATTGAGTGAAGTTTGCAACTTAAAATGAAAAATTTGGTGAATCATTAAGATATTATTTATGTAACAATATTAGAGGCATAGTTTTAGTCCACATTTTCCAATAAATGAACGACGCGCGAGGGCGTCAACTCTCTTTTCCGCCTTCCGTCTTGTTCCGGTCACGCAGTGCCTGTGTACAGATTAAATAGTGCCTCAAATTTAATAATTTGAGACGTTCTATGTGGGGATCATAAATGAAGAAAAACAATATTATAAAAAATAAATATTGATTTATCACTGAGTAAACATAATCTGGAGCTAAATAATTAATTACGTAATTCATGCTCTTCCGAACGGACACGACATGACAATCGAGTACCGAGTGCTCTCTTTTGACTCATCAATCACTTTTTATAATAACTAAATGAAGTCCAAAAAACCACAATGTGCCAGTGCCACTATGTCTCGCCTAGTTTTACTGGAAGAGGATGTCCAATGGCAGTGAGCTAATTGTAATCCCTTTTTACAAGCTTTCATTTACTGTCTATTGTCCCGTCGTCTGTGCGAACGGAATCTTGCAAGTTAAATTTGAGGTGGACGAGTGAGGCCTCCTCCATGTTCCATCTCGGTCCGGCCACGCCGTGTCCATGAGGGTGGTTTTGGGGCGCCAAATTGCACGACGGATTTCCTTAGCCACTAACAGATGGCGTTCTATCCCAATTTCCTTACACTGCGGCAGAGTCCCCTTCTCTAAATTAATAAACAATTCATCTAAAGATATCTAGAAATATACTTAAAATTTAGTATATAATACAACTACTTTTTGTACGGTTTCATCTGTGCAAATATTTCCCGTCTTTGCGACATTTTTCGTTAATACTCCGCTTCTATTGGCCATAGCGCGATGTTATATATCCTAAACCCTTCCTGGATAAATGGGCTATCGGCACTAAAAAAAATTTTCAATTAGGTTTAGTAAATCCTGAGATTAGCGCGTTCAAACAAACAAACATCAGCTAATTGGTATACGCAAGTCACACTACAGCAAAATTTGAAGTTACGAGAACAAAGGGACTGGTCGCAAATGATACTTTAATATTGAATATTCTCCAAACACATCTAACGGTATTTCGACAGTCATCAAAACGTTGTTAATATTCTGGGGACTTTTTCCGGCTAATTGCTCCACCAAAATCGTCCTTCGACCTCGGCCATAAAGCTCACTTTTACCCGTACTTAATGTTATTTACAAGAAATTCCCTTCCCCTGTTTACTCCGTAATCCTCAAAGGTATCCCCTGTCGTCACGTACAGACCGATCAACAAATACCTACACACAAAGCGGAATTATCCGTTTGGTTCCAACCGACTTCGAAAAAGGAGTAATATTAAATTATCTCAACTCTGATGTTTTTTTGTATGTATGTCCGCGCGTATCTCGGCCGTTTATGAAGCGATTTTAAAAATTCTTTTTTATATAAATATAGCATACTTTTGAAATGGTCGCATAAAATTTTCAGAAAAATCGGTTCAGTGTTTTGTTTTTTAAATCAATATAACAAATATTAGGTATGTTCGCGCGTATCTCCGCTGTTTACAAAGCGATTTAATAAATTCTTTTTTATCTGATAAGGTATACTTTCGATACTGTGTCATAAAATTTTTAAAAAGATCTTTTCAGTAGTTTGTTTTTTAAGTCATAATAACGAAAAGGGCGTTTAAAGTCAATTTTTGGGATTTTCTGGGAAAATAAACTCGTGCGTATAATGTTATTACGCACAAAACAAGACGATATATCGATGATAAACGGAAATAAGGCCGAGCACAAATTGAAAACTCTAACCAATACATTATTTTTCGTGTCGCCAATACGTGACGGCGCGAGAAGGAAGCGGCAATAACAAACAAACAAAATAGTCTACCGCGTTCGAGCGCACAATGACATCTACACACAGATAACCAATTCACAAGTTCCGAAAATGGAACACGACACACACACATCGAAAACAACCAGGGCTCGTAACGGGGGGACCGGTTTAAGCTGAGCTGCTACGCCGCCCGCCCTGCGTAGCGCCTCAAAGGCGGCGTGGGGGCGCGGCGTAGCGTCGCAGTTCCGGCTAAACTGGCGGCTCCACCGAGACGGTTATACCGGCCACCCACACATAGATAGAGCAGGTTTCCCGGGCCGTAGTACTAGAGACACATTGATCCAAAGCCGGGCGTCTGGCAGCATCGATTGTGCAGTTCTGCAGCCGCCCCCCACCCACTGCACCCCTGCGATGGAACTTCACTAGTTCACGGCTTTATCCCTGCGTTACCAGGAGCAACGGCTCCCTCCATCGAGAACTTATTATGTACAAGTATTCTAAGATCTACCCACGCTGTAATTCGGCAATTTATATGTAGAACTTAAATAGTCATCATTTACAACTTCATTTTCGTCAATACCTACTTTTAATTATTTTTTAGCCGATTTTAAAACCGGATTCTCAATTCGGATGTGTCCATTTTTTTGTATTTTCACGCGTATCTCCGTCATTCATGAACTGATTAAAAGAAATCTATTTTAATCTGAAAGGGTATTCCGAAAAGGTCTCACAAACTTTTTATAGAAATCGGATCGGTAGTTTGTTTTTTAAATCAGATATTCTAAATTATGTATTTTCGTATATATCTCTGCTGCTTATGAACTGATTTTAATAATTAATTTTTTATCTGACTTTTACAGTGGTCTTACACAGTTTTCGTAAATATTGGATCCGTACTTTGTTTGTAAAATCAAAATAATGTCAAAGATATGTTTCAAAAGTACAATTTTAGGGCGTTCAAAGTAAGTTTTTGAAATTTTCTGTTAAAATAAACTTGTCCTTGTAACTTTCAAACCAAACTTTCAATTTGTCTTCTTATCACTGTATGGTAATCATGTACCATGGTAATCCCGCCTGCTCGCTTGGCTTCTTCACTCCATTAAAAACCTTTACCAAAACAATCGATCGTTACTACGAAAGAGTACCATCCAATGCAAAAAGTTGACCCGACCTGTCTGGTGTTTTCATGCAGATTCTTTTTCGAAAAAATGCGATGAATTTGCACAGATAGGCACTCGAGGCCGACGGCCGATCCAGACGGTAATTAATCTCGAGTGCACTAATGTTTTGGTGGGAGCAGATCTCTTTTGGGATTATTTGCAAACACGAAAGCAGAGAAACTGGATGTGCTCCTTTATAACGTGAGCTTGTTTGTTTGTTTATCCGTTATAAGGTCTTTATTATTTAAAATAACCATCGAGACAATACTTCCTACATTTTGTTTAAAAAAACGCTGTCTTTTTTGTAACTGAGGTCTTCTTACAATGGATATTTAGAAAAATAAATTGCATAAAGACAAGATAATGATAAACAAAGGCAAATAAAAATAGGATCCGAAACAAATATTTGTATGGCGTACAAATTTGCTGGGGATGGGAATCGAACCCACGATCTGCGACGCCGCAGCCAACGTCTCAGCAACTGCGTCAACCGATCATACAACATCCCATACTCGTTGTTTAAAGTACCGTTTTCGAAGTTTATAAGTTTGTAGATATGGTTAATTTTTACAACAAAAACATTAGATATATGATTTTTTTTATGGAAACGAGTACAAACGAGCAGACGGTTCACCTGATTGGTAGCGAGCCTTTATAAAGTCGGCATAAAATAAAGTATGCATGACTTTTGCGGATACCGAATGGCCATGTCTACCCTTTTCTTTTCCTATTCCTATCCCCTCCAAATCCTTAATCCCGACCCTATCCTCTCCGATAAACCTATGCTATCCAATATCCCAAGTCGACAACGCACTCGCAACTCTCCGAATGTTGCGAGTGTCTATGGGCGACGGGATCGCATAACATCAGGTGAACCGTCTGCTCGTTTGACTTCCTTTCCATACAAAAAAAAGCGATCCCGTCGCCCATAGATACACGCAACAATCGGAGAGGCGCGAGTGCGTTGTCAACCTGGGAAATTAGATAGAATAGGTATACTGGATAGACCGTGCGGCCGTAGAAGTGCAGTAAAAGCTGTGAAAAGATGTTATGCTAAAAATAAAATTAATGGGTTAGCAACATTTGGCGTTTTAATTGATATTATTTAGATGTATAAAATTTCTAAAATTTCTTGTTTATCCACAATGCTGTAAAACTTCGAATTGTTTCTGAAATTTAGTTTGCCAGTAAAGTTGAGATATTCTAAGATCTAGATTCATAGTTTTGTTCCATTGAGCAAAATGAACACTGGAGATAAAAGTTATTCTGACGGATAACACCGGAACGCAGTATAATTTTGATCTTGATGCATAAGACTTTTTGGTACAGCTGCAGGGCATTGTTCATACGAGTATAATGTAACATTAGTGCAAGTTTTAGGTTCGTTTGACAGGTTTCTAATGTCAAATGATTTCGTGACGTTTGATACATAGATGAATAAATTATACGCCACCATAATATCCCTAGCTGGTCTGCTGAGTTCCTTTCTCTTATCCTTTAGGAGGTAGAGGCCGCGCTCACCCGGCGAAGTACCGACGCAATTTATAAAGTCGGCATAAAATAAAGTATGCATGACTTTTAGGGATGCCGGATGGCCTATCCAATAAACGTATTCTATCCAATTTCCCAGGTTGACAACGCACTCGCAACCCTGTGAGTGAGTCTATGGGCGACAGGATCGCTAACCATCAGGTGAACCGTCTGCTAGTTTGTCTTCCTTTCCATAAAAAAAACCTCTACTTCACGGGCGTGATGCGACATACGATAGATAGATGAAAAATTGATTGTCTGTAAAGACAGCTTATGGACGGTAATTTTTCGTGATAACGTCAAAAGACGTTAGGCCAGTCGAGCCTCACTATCATTTCGCGATCTCGCTTGCGCACTTGGCGTAACGTGAAAATGAGTCATGCTTTTTCGTGCGTGTAACCGGCGTTATCGATTTATAAGACGTTGTCACGTCAAAACTAGCGGACCCGACAAACGTCCTGTAAAGACGCCTAAACACGTTTCACTTTAAAAATTTATTTAAGAAAACATTTTACAATTCCACCATTGTAAATCTGAACTATTCTCGAATCTTCTTGAACACACAAAAAATTTTATCAAAATCGGTCCAGCCGTTCGGAAGGAGTTCAGTGAGACACACAAACACAAGACATATACAGGATGACTAGTGAATTATCTTCAATATTCAAGGACGTTATATTTAGGGATCATATACAAATTATTTTTAATATTATAAGTAAATATCAATTGAACACTGAGTAAACGAAGTCGAAAGTTCGGTAATTATTTACAAAACCCATGTGCATACGGACATTAAGCGAGCCGTGCCGCTTTCGGGTCAATGAACTGTGCCAGCTGGCCATCTGGCTTTACCTGTTTATTTATTTGTCCGAAAACTTTGCCTCTTATTTTCTTAGATAAATTTGATGAAAATCTAGTACAGAATGCTCTATTTTAAAGTCGAACGTGATTCACCAATCACCCTATATACAAAGATTATATTTAGAAGCCCTTCCATTTCATCCAGCATCCGTGTTCCCATGCATCCGTGCGTACAATCCGCACTCGAGGGCGCTTCTACTCTCTTTATACCGTTAATTTCATAATACAACCTGCAGTACATGCGATCGTAGACCCGCGTAGACCCAGCGTAGACCCGCTATAAGCTGACTAGCTAGTCACTGTGGTCTTACCCGAGTAAACTGAACCCATTTTTAAAACACTTTTTATTTATACTCAGCTCCTATTTGTTATAGCGTGATGTTATATCTATAGCCTAAAGCCTTCCTCGACAAACGGGCTATCCAACACTAAAAGAATTTTTCAATTCGGACCAGTAGTTCCTGAGATTAGAGCGTCAAAACAAACATATTCTTCAGCTTTATAGTATTAGTATAGATTTTCAGGGTTCCTTAGTCCACTAGGGACCCTTATAGTTTCGTCATGTCTGTTCGTCTGTCCGTCCGGTCTCGAACTCCGCTGTTTCTAAACAGAAAATCGGTGGAGAGACGTATATTGAAGATCCAAAGATTAAGATATA
>JAOCPS010696270.1:0-10597 GCA_025505425.1 Graphium colonna | reverse complement strand
GGGACACTCAACGCGCCGTTGGTCGCCTCCTTAAAAATTAACGACATTCCTAGCACGCTTGTACCATCCATATACAGGCTGATTAGTGAGCCACCTTCAATATTCAAGGACATGTTCTTTAATGTCAAATTGTTTAATAATTAAGTCAAAGATACGAATAGGAAAACAAGAATTGCAAAGATACGGTACGTGGGCTAAGCATATTGAAATAAATAGTTTTGGGGACTCAAAATAATATATGTCACCTTCTATGTTCAACAACATTATATGTGGGAATCATATATGAAGTATAAATGTAATATAAAAATATTAATTGACCACCGAGTAAACGTAATCGAAAGTTCGGCGCTCGCCTTCAATTCTGTTTACTCGAGGCGAATTTCTGAGATATGTGAAGTCCGCCAATCCGCACTTGGGCCGCGTGGTGGATTATGCCCTATACCCTCTGTCTAGAAGAGGCCTTTGCCCAGCAATGGGGCATTTAAAAATAAGCTGTCACTTTACTTTACTACTACGGGATTATCCTATACTTATTTGGAGAGGATAGGATAATCCCGACCCATCCTATCCAATAAACAAATTGTATCCAATTTCCCAGGTTGACAACGCACTCGCAACTCTCCGGATGTTGCGTGTGTGCATGGGCAACGGGATCACTTACCATCAGGTGAACCGTCTGCTCGTTTGTCTTCCTTTCCATAAAAAAAATCAAACTGTAAAACCTCAAATCAACACTAACTCATTTGAAGAAATCGTTTTATAAATAGTGCGTACTCACATTTTCGTTGTCGGCCGGAGTGGTGATCGTTAGTGGTGGGGGTCCCGTATCACCGACGGTCACAACACCACCTTTAGCGATCTGGTAAGCCAACAAGTCCGCCATCTGGGCCTGCACAGCCTGCAATTGGTAAAACAATATGATGATAAGAATATCTATACACGCTAGAGAACAGGTCTGCAATTTGTGAACATACTGTAAAAGCAAACCATTACATCAGGTTTGACATGCTAAAAATCCTCGCAAAAGAACACCGGTTCCTGTCAAGGATGATTCGCGTGGCTATTAAATAAAGACACATCAAAATTTCAATAAAGAGGACGGTTGGGTGCTAACACTTGCGTGAGATCCATTAATTGAGATAAACAAATTTATTTTCACAAAAAATTACAAAAACCGACTTAACTCCTTAAAAGTGTACTTTCGAAACATATCTTCTCCGTTATTTTAAAAACATCTATTAATTCGGTTTTTATAAAAAAAAAATGTAGGACCATTGTGAAAGTGTATTCTATCAGATAAACAAAAATATTTTTGCGAACATTCCCAACTTTTGTTTTTTTTATTTAAATACGTTTGTATTTAAATAAAAAAAACAACGACGCACCGATTTTTTTGAAAAATTTATGGTACTATTTACTAAGAATGCTCTATCATATAAAAAAAAGATTTTTTGAATTGATTCATAAATGACAGAGATACGCGCAAAAATACATAAATTCAATTTTGATATTTTGATTTGAAATAAAAACTACTAAACCAATTTTCCGGAAAATTGTGTGTGAAATTTATGGAACAACCGGAAGAATACCATATAAGATAAAAAAAGAATTTTCAAAATCGGTTCATAAATGGCGGAGATTTGAGCGAACGTATATAAACAAAAATATATATAAACATTCGAATTGAGAACCTCCCTCCTTTTTGAAGTCGGTTAATAAAATCAAATCAAGAAATAAGCAAATACTAGAGATCCCGCAATGGTCGAGGTCAAATACCTTTTTCTCTTGACTCATTGGTTGAACACCAAGACTCTTCTGTCCACAACTTGCTTCTATACACTGCTGGTATTTTCGGTCATGTAGCTCACCGTGAGGTATAATTTGGAAAAGTGAATATTGGTCGGCTGCATTGAGAAAACAAGTGTAAGCAGGGCCCCCACTAGATGGATAGACTCTATTGGAAAAGCTACCGGATTCTCAGACGACCCTCAGACCTAAGGAAAAAGACATCAGAACTATATATGTACATACCCTTAATTCATCAGTCATGTGGAATGGTGGGGCGTTTACAAGCTTTATGGGGAGTGGTGCTTCCCTCAATGCCTCCACGTCACACGACACGGAACAACGACAGACTGGACAGGTTTGCTGGAAATATAAGTACAAATTTAATAAAATGTTAATTTACTATGTATAGTATTTTATTACTATGTGATAATATCTTCTACTATGGTCCCTACATATGCATCCGCATAATTTTCCCACCTTTTGCAATTTTTTTTATTGATGCTCCTCTCCTATTGGTCATAGCGTGATGTCATATAGCCTAAAGCCTTCTTTGATAAATGGGCTATCCAATACTTCAATCAGTTGCGTTTATCCAAACAAACTAACAAACTTTTTAGCTGTATAATATTACTATAGATTTCATACTATATAGTATATATGATGATAATAAATAAATAACTGCCTCCCTGGTATCACCCCTGATTGTTAATGAGATGTCGTAGATTGGAAACACGCAGGGGACAATACTTTGTTTTTTTTTTTAATTGGGTTAGAGCAATATTGACCGAGCTTTTCAGGCAAATGGGCCAATCGATTTACCAACAAATAATAAATCAATTTCAAAACAAATATACCATTTTTTTTATGAATCAATAATCAAACCAACTATTTATGAGCTGACACAAATATTTACTTTTATTTTGTATGTTGAAATTAGCATTTTCATTTCATTCAACTCTTAAAAAAAATAGCATTTCATAACAGACAAAATGAGACTTTTACTTTTTTATTGTTTTAGATTTTGACTTTTATTAAATGGACAATTATTTACAAATTATGTTTTTATTAACATATGAAAGTTTATAAATTCTAGATAGATGATTTATTCACCTGGTACGGCGTAGCTTGCATCTGCTGCCAGGTAGGAAGTTTCTCCAACTCCTCTTGATGATACTTCTCTCCGATAATAAGATGATTGGCAAGGCAATGGTTGTGGAAATGGTGGTAGCATTGCGTCTTGGTAAAAATATCCCCTTTGACAAACTCAAACAGGCAAATTGCACACTGCCCACTTGGCAAGTTACTCTGCGTCAAGTTCTCACGAATCAGCTAAAACAAAAAAATTGGCAGAAATATGTACACATACAAATTATATTTCCTTATTCTTCTTTCTTTTATAACAGAATTTTGATACAAGATAATTTTTTCCCCCATAAAAAAAATATTATCATTTTAAGCTAATTAATCAGCTGAACTGAGAGGAAAACTAACAAAGAGGTTTGAGGCATAATAAAAGAGAAAAGAAGTCCGTAGCAAGCCATTTAGAACAGGAAAGGAAAAATGATGGGACACTGAGTTAACACAATACTTTCCTCTTAAATATAGTGAAAGTAAAATTAATAGAATTGAGGCAGAAGATAACTTATTTTCATTAAGTAATGAAAAAAGTCAGTCTTATCACATCAGGACATCAAAAAGTTTTCAAAGAGAAGAATGTCTAGATATTGCTCCACTGATAAGACTGTTGCTCTTAAATAAGATATATATAGAAGTATTTAGATCAAGTATCATCCACTACAAGTTTTAAAAAATGTATTTAGAGTATCAACTCTATCAAGTAGGAACTGAAAAATGCCTGGGTTCATATTTATACTAATATAATGAAGCTGAAAAATTTGTTTTAAAATGGGCTAGTTTTATGAAGTACAACTTGAAAAACATTATTTTTGTATAGTCATGAGAAATATTTAGGCAGTTTCATATTATGCTATATCCCTTAGGAGCAGGGCAGATAATGAAAAGATAGCTGAAACAAAATCATAATATCTTTGTTCAATATGGAAGTGATATTACCTGCCCATTGACTGTCATAAAAAACTACCACCAGTTCAGAAAGAACTGGCAACCGGACCCGAGAAGAACGGACATATGAAATTCAACAGGACTAACACATTTTTTTATCATATTATTAACATACCATATTTTTCATTTAACTTGAAAAAGGCTGGAGCAAGTACTTCAGTACCAGGGTGTGCTATCATTCATGTAATCATTAATATTATAATAACCTTTAACATTTTTCTTGAATTAATTGACTAAATAATTTTAAATTTTTTGGTTTTTCTGGGATTTTGATGTAGAAATCATTCCATAGATAAAACAACTTTCTTAACAAAATCCAGGGAATAGATAGTTAAACATTATTGGTAACATGTGTTTCTATTAGCCTCTCTGGGGCATCATAACTTCCAAGCAGCTAAATAAATTTTCTTTGTTTGTGGTTAGCAATTTATTAAGGTTGCTTAGGTATTTTCTTTACATCTTTTAAAACTTTTGCACTAAATAATATAAATTTGTATCTTCTCTTAAAGTTATCTTAACATAATACAATTGTAATATGCAACTGTTTAACAATACAGATGTTAAAATCCTAAAACTGCATCTTGGTTTTTCATAAAGCCATGGTAATTAACAAAGACAAGCTGGCACCTATTTGTTCAGCAAAATTTGTTAATAAAAATTTAGCTAAAGTACCACCTCATTTATTGAATGCAAATATGCATTATTAAATAAAAAAATCCACAATTCAGAATGACATATATTTATTAATATTAAATGGAACCTTTTGAATGCTTTGAAATTGAAATGGAACATTATGATTATGTTAATTTTACTAAATATTTATGTAAGTTTATTTGTTGTATCTCTTAAAGATATTTAACAAATTATCAAATAAGAATATGAGCAACACATCATATTATAATTAGAATTACAATACTTTTATTTGACATACTATTGGGTTTTAATGTATGCACTACATCATTTATTATCATAATAAACTAAAACATTAACTTAATCATCATAAGACTGGTAATCTGTATAAAAAATTTATAAAAACTCACCTCGATAAGTTCGAAAACAACAGGCTGCCCCAGACAGTCGATTAATTTATTCTTAATTTGTGAATTAATGCTGGCCAGTAACTGATCGTCCAAACCTCGGGGGTTTCTAAGCGTTACTTCAGGACTATTGTCTGGGTAATCTATTGTCAGCCGAACTTCTAAAGTAACACATACGTATTGCTGATCAATATCTTCTCCAGTCGATGGATGTACGACAGTTTCGATGATTGTCGGCACATTATCTACTTTTTTAATGATAACATCATCCATTAAAATAGCCTCTAAAGCTCCAACTTCGTCCGTAATCCTGAAAACATAGAGACACATAAATATTGCAAAACAAACTTCATCTATAATTTTAAATCACTAGTAAATACCTTTCGTCTACGACAGACGTCATGTCGGCGGCAAGAGGTACACGAAACTGGGAACTGATCAGGGGCTAGGTCTGGGCTAGCTTTTTTTTAGAATGCATACAGTTCAGGCAGGCGCAGTGCAGACAGTGCAACAAACAGCTGGTTTTCAGCAACATGAAGCAGGGACAAAATCAATCATGCTATCACTGGCCACAGATAAGAGTGATACATAAGGAACTGTATACAAACCACAGACTAAGAAAACAGCTTCTGTCAAATATATGTTAAAAAAGCGTGCTCTGAAACACTACACACCACCTTTGAGGATATGCAAAAATAATTCACCGGATCAATTCTTCACAAATACTAGATATCAATTCAAAATTCAATTGAATATTGGCTAAAAGAATATTTGTCTTTAATCAAATATGTAATCTATACTTAAGATTTTTTTTGTTATTAATCACTAGTAATTTTAACACTGATGGTATATCGTCAAACGATTTTTTATAAACAACACAACGCGCGTGTTATACACTGGCGCGTTGTTTCAAATTTAAGCGTTAGCTCAAATAATCTGTCGTAAAATAATAGCAGCACCGATTGTTTCACTATATTTGATAGTTCGAAGTGCTCGCTATATTGCCCATTCACTACATCTAATAAATAAAATAAAATAAGTAGTCATTTTCGAGTGGTTCCTAAAGTGGTTAGCTAATCAGATAAAGTAATTTTAAATAATTATTATTATATACTCAATGGACTCATTAAATGTTTTATTTACTAGCCCAAAAAAACAAATGTCCATCGAAAGCCGCAAAGTTATGTCCTACAAAAATAAATAAATATCCTCGGAGCTCGTGGGCTACACAATTAGACAGTCAGTGTAGCGCCGAAAAATCATCTTCACGATCGGATCACTTCACGACGGGATCGAACCGGGGACCTTCTGCGTGTTAGGCAGATGTGATAACCGCTACACCACGGAAACTTGGTCTTCTAGGTCTAAATTATTCACTTAATCGTATCTCCAAATCGAGAACTATAAGACTATAGAATTAAAAATAATTGATAATAATATCTTAAGTCTATTTCGCTTATCTTTTAAATATCTATCACTTACATAATGTGATACGAAATGAACTCGAAAATTGTACATAGAAATATATTCTCCATGCATTCCATTCCAATTTTATTTGAATCGGAGCACTAGTTCGAAAGTTGTCAAGGAAAATTTGTGCTAGGTTAGAGCGCATTGATATATTAAAATAGTGTAAGTTAAGTAACATAACAATTTCTTGTAGTGAAGGTAATATAATTTATTAATAGACAGAATCATCTAACAGTTTAAACAAAAAATTAAAATACACAGAGATAAGGCAGATACAGTGTGCCTTTTTTTTTATAAAAACTAAACCAAATTTCATAAGATTTAGTAAACTACATTAAAAGATGAATTTTGTACGGTGCAGAATATAATATAACCGATACTTTCATGAAGAAATTTTTAATGTAACTAACAACTAACTTTCCTTGTGCAAGCATATCAAAGACACTCCAAATTTTTCTTCCATTATAAAAATAAAAAGAGTTTCATCATGAAATTGGTTCTTATCACATAAACAGATCTATTAAGAGGCAAGTTCTATCACATTCTTCTTATTCCTTTTCTTTCTAGCCTTTTTTCCGCCAGCGCCAGAAGGTAGGAACATACAAGATATATATCTAAGTCTGCCAGCTACTGTCATGCCAGCTACTGTCAAGCCAGCTACTCTCATGCAAGCTACTCTCATGCCAGCTGTCAAGTGTGGTCCCGCCTTCGTGCAATTGTGCCAGCTACTATCATGCCTCATTCCTCTCCTGATCTTGATTCTCGATCTCACTAATGAGTGAGATCGAGAATCAAGATCGGGAGAGGAAGATCGATATCTTCTATGGGATTACAGGATACCGTGAAAACTTATCGGCGGCTGCATTTAGTTTACCCTTTTGGATAGGCTATCTCATATTTGTATTCTGAAAGTTGGAGACGCTATCACTGAAGTTTACTGCCTGGATATTTATGGTTCATAATCCGGGCCGATTGTCGGTAATATTATAAAATTAACTACCATAAAGATATGGATGGAAAATTTTACAACCAAAAAGTACTGTCAGAGGCTCCTTGTCTGTGGTATTGCAATTATCACTTTTATCGAGAGTCCGAGATGCGAGAGCTATTAGTCTCTCTTGCCCTTTTGGTCCTTAAGAACGGACTGCACCGATTGCGTAATTAGAAGCGTCGCAA
Organism: Graphium colonna; assembly: GCA_025505425.1. Lineage (NCBI taxonomy): Eukaryota > Metazoa > Arthropoda > Insecta > Lepidoptera > Papilionidae > Graphium > Graphium colonna. The sequence goes on along the minus strand of JAOCPS010696270.1, from coordinate 3,044 downwards.
GTCAAGGATTTGGAAAAATCTGGATATAAGATTGGCGCTGAAGTTAATTTATGTTTAAGTTCATTGAATGCATTTTGCTGGTTATTCTCCTAAAGATAAGGAACATTCTTTTATAGGAGATGGACAAAGGTTTGGCGATTTTAGGAAAATTGGGAATAAATCTGCGATAATATGAGACAAACCAAACCTAAAATAGACTTAATATCTTTGGGGCATTTGGGGCTTGGAAATTTAGAAAGAGCTTTAAATTTCTTCGGGTTAGGCTTTGCGCTATTTTCTGTAATATCATGGCCAAGATACTTCTTGGCGCAAAAATCGCACACACACAGCTAGATAGCTACTATTTAAGTAAAATTTTCTAAAGAATGAAAACTAATCCTAGATTTTCGATATGGCTAGAAGATTGTGTTAATAAATAAGTTCGCAAAGCAGGCATCCAGTGCCTTAAAGACCAGCAAGTGTAGAACCCACTGAAGAGTCGCGAGTGCATTTCTGAAACCAAATGACATATAATATATGTAGTAGTCGCCTGACAAATAATATATGTAGGCCTTGAGGCACATTTAAAGCTGTCTTGGGTGCATCTTTATTATCCATGAGGATTTGTTGAAATCCAGTTGCGAGTTCGAGCGTTGGGAAATATTTACCTTGACTTAGCTGATATAAAATTTCTAATAATTGGTTATTGAATAATTACCACTCAGTGTAACAACTACTTCTCTGGGACGACCGAAATTGCGTAGGACCAGAGAGACATAGATGGCTCCATTTTTTCCTTGTCTAACATTTGGTTAAGTTATTTGGCTACTTCACGTTTGTGAATTTCGGAGAAACGGTACGATTTTACATAAATTTGGGATGTTGTTTTTATTTCATGTATAACTGCGGTAGTGTAGGTAAGTTTTACTCCTGGAATATTTAATATATTCGAATATTCGAAACATAAATTATATAGGGCATTCGTTTCTACCGTATTTAAATGTCTGGTTTGGAGAAAGTTCAAAATTTCTGGGTTCAAAGATATGTGTCATTATTTCAGTTTAAATATTCTGTTATCAATATATACAAATATCAATAGATGAGTTAGTTAGGTATATCAGCGAGCTCAAATGAATTGGCTGAATTAAAAAAAAAAATTAAACATATTTCAAAACTTCAGTGGTTGATATGATAGTGTTTCTTGACTCTCTTGCGGAAAATGTCAATAAAGAAGCTAGTATCATGGGGACTCGCTTCCATGGGTTTACGGCCTTTACCGTGAATGACGCATCATATGCGTGGATCAATGGGCAGGTATTTTCATAACTGTAAAAAATGATAGCAGTATCGTCTGTGCATAAGAAGATTCATTTTACAAAGGCTATTTATATATAACAGAAATAATGTAGGGCCAAGAGTATGTGAGAATTTCTTCAGTTGCGCTAATTATGTCTTCTATGTTAACCCTCTGTACGCGTCCTCTTAGATAATCTTTTAAAAGGTTCAAAGAAGTACCCCTGAGTCCACTTTCCTTTAATCTACGCAAAATAATGGTAAAAAAAAGCAGTAGCGAAGGCTTTTTTTAAGTCAAGAAAAACTGATAAACATTTTTGTCCACTATCTGCTTCTTTAGTAACATAAGTGGTAAGTGCCAAAACTGCATCTTCTATTGCTACTTTGTGCCTAAAACCAAATTGTGAAGATGACAGTATATTACATTTCTCTAAATAGCTCAAGCGGCGTATGTTGATTAATTTTTCTATAATTTTTGAAATGGATGGTAGAACTGAGATTGGCCTGTAATATGCAATGTCTTTTTTGTTCCCACTTTTATAAACAGAAGTTATGAGAGCTCGTTTCAAAATTGATGGAAAAATACCTTGTTCGAAACAAAGGTTTGCCAGATGGGATTTTAAAGGAATTATCTGTAAATGAGCAAACGTAACATATCTATTAATTGCATGATATAGTATTGTATAGTGTGTATATATTTATGTATAGTATATTCTATGGACTGTATTTAGTTTCTGATTATATTTTTATTTTTCTTTTCATTACTTTCCTAAGATTAAGAATATTTCCCTAGGCTAAGATCGACAGTCTATATCACTAGGATACGGAGGTGGATTCAGAGAATGTAGTGTTTTATGTAATGAAAACAACCAAGGGAAGAATCACTTAGAGCTCAAATAGTGAAGAAAACAATCTGTTTAAAATCTCAAAATTAACTGAGTGTTTGTTGTCATTCTGTTATAATGAAGAAGAATAAGCAAAATATTACCCCAAAACAAACGCTGCCGACGAATTAAGTAGGCCTTAATGCCACCGACTAAACTTCGGTATCACGCACTTGATCGAACCATCTGATTTATATAATGGTACGGAGGCATCTAAGGTGAAAATGACCCAGAGTACTTAAACGGTGACGATACACATACCACGTCAGAGGAGTAAATCTCTCACAGACGTGAGATATCGATAACTTAATTCGGAATATGAGTAGTATAAAGACAACAGTAGTATAAAACAACTTAGTGCATTTGTAATGTATTTATATAAAAAAAAAAACTAGCTACCTATTGGGCGCCGGGTTGCGGAAACTTGTTTGCGTAAATAAAAAACGTAAATAAATGCGTAATAAAAAACTGTACGATAATATCAAGAATTTCAATCGAGGCTGTGGCAATGAGCGAATATTTAATTGTTTCGAAATTTAAGATATACAGTGAAGGGTTTTAATTATGACTCAACCTTAGCACTGCAGTGGTTTCAATTGGACCCTATTTAGTCACTCTTAATCTGAGATTTCACAAAGCAACGTTACGACTTTGAACTCTAATGTGTTCCTACATTTGTAGTCAAGGTCCTGAGAAAATAAATCATCCGGTATATAAGATATTAACTGCCCAACCACAAATATTACTGATGCGCAATAAATAATTGTGTAATGTAAAGAAACAATATAGGCAATAGCATGTAGCCTCGAACTAGCGTATTCAGGCTTAACTTCAAAACATGAACATTTGACATCCATCTATTAAACAGAATCCGATCTGTGAGAAAAT
>JAOCPS010696159.1:0-10598 GCA_025505425.1 Graphium colonna | reverse complement strand
GCCTGAGATAGAGGTACTAGTAAAAAAAATATTGTTAACATTGCTAGCTCATACTGACAGTTGGTATTCCGTTTCTCCGTCGCTTCTTATCGTTTCACCTGAATTGTTTCCCTCTGAACGTTTGCTTATACCTATTTTCTATTATAATGTCACCAACTAATGCCAATTTGCAATTGCAATATGCTAAAACAGATAGGATATTTTCCCGCATGCTAATATCTCAACGTTAAGCTGGATAGATCTTGGACATACAAAACTCACTGTGAGAAATTACACAATAAAGTTAATGCTCGAAATAACATCACTCGTCGCTTAACCTTCACCCACTGGGGCGCTGCCCACACAACCTGCCTTGCGCTCTTTCACTCTGCTAACGAGTACGCTTATCCAGTTTGGGCACGATCGGCACATGCATAAAAAGTAGATGCGGCTCTAAACAAATCCTCTCGCATAGTGACAGATATATTAAAACTCACACCATTAAGCCTACTATACCCTCTAGGAGGTATCGCTCCTCCTCCTGGTGTGCGGCGTTAAGTAGCCTGCTTCATCAAGAAAGCGCGACAGCTAAACGGTAATCGACACTCTTTATTTGACCACTATCTACCATCTGCACGTCTTAAGTGTTGACACAGTTTCGCTCTTACATACCACGCCACTTTATAGAGATCCCTCTAAAGCTAGGGCGGAATTACGGAAGAAAAACTTACCAAGAAACTTTCTTTTAGTGACACGTTGCCACCAGGATATGATCTACCCTGGTATACTTGGGGGTTGTTAAATAGATTACGGTTAGGAGTGGGAAGGTGTGAGAAATTGCGAAATCGCTGAGGCTATTCAGACAGTGACAAGTGCCCTTGCGGAGATGTCTAATCTATGAAACACCTGCTTAACTGCTGTTTAGCCACCGCATCCTGCACTAAAAATGACCTTTTAGAGGTATATCGGAAAGCTGTCGAGATGGCTGAGCTGTGGGCCAATATTATATAACATTTTTTACGATTAACACAAAAAGAAGAAGAAGAATGAAATTTTTGACTGTTTTTGTAGGGTTTGTAAAGGGTTGTAGGTAACTTCGAGGATTCTGTTTTGCTGCAGGAAGACATAAACCGTCTCGTTGCTTGGTGTGACAATAATAGAATGTATCTTAACGTGACTAAGTATTTTATTATACGGTTCTCCAGGATTGTACAGATTACAAATATTTTATCAAACACCTGGAACTGTCAAGAGTTAGCAAAATTATGGATTTAGAGGTGCTGCTTGATGGAAAGATGAGGCTTAATATTACGACGTAGACAATATTTGCTCCAAGTGTTTTAAACATCTTATATTGAATTATTTCTCCGTAACACTAAAGATTTTAGAGATCTTTAGATTAAGATCTTATTGTGTAATGCACTTGTACATAGTGTTTTGCAGTATTTTAGTGTAGCCCGGATCCGACTTACGATATTTACGTTACGAGATTGGAAAGCGTGCAAAAAAGATTTCTTTGGCATCTTACATATGCTTATAATTTTGGCAAAAAGATTACCTACCTTGTACTCTGAAAGACTAAAACATTTTGGAATGAGTTCATTGCATGATAAAAGAAAAATGTTAGACTTTGTATTTCTATATAAGCTTGTGTAGGGTACTGTGGATGCTCCGGGTTTATTGTCCTTATTAAACTTTGCTACCCAGATCTCCCTCTTAATTTAATCTCTTTTCTTGCAAACGATGTAAATCAAATCTCGATTAAGAGGCTTCTTTAAACAGAATGGACAGGGGATATAATAATACTTGTACAACAATAGGATTAGATTTGTTCTCTGATAGAATATGCAGGCTTAAAAGAAAACTCCTAGAATCGTTTCCGGAATGTTTTTTTTTACTTTTTTATAAATATTATTTTAAGTTTTTCGGTATCCTTGCCTTCGAGACATTATAGTTTCATATTTATATTGAATATTGTTATTATGTTTTTTTTGTAATTGGTAATTTTTTTATTTAATTCATATTTTCAATAGCTCTTTATTGTCCTCACTGTACAATTTCACTTTTCAATTTTACTTTTTGTTTGTTTTACTTTTGCCTATAATTTCTTATTTTTGTCAAACCTTCATACGATTATTTGTAAAATATAATTGTAAATAGTTTACTCATTAAACGCTCGACGTTAACGCCTGTTATTGTCATTACAATAACAGGCGTTGACGTCGAGTGTCATTACACTAACGAAAAATTATGTTACCTTATGATTTCACCTATTTGAAGTGTACATTATGTTAGCGTTTAATAAACACCCGTTCAATAAAAACCCATGGAGACAGATTTGCTTCTCACTGGATGATCCGAGCATTGTCACCGATTCAATCGCCGATGTGGTACTTCAAGAGATGGAACTTTATATTCCATTCCCTGTCGTCCCCATTGGTGGTAAATCAAAACCTTGGTACAGTCGCTCGTGCAAGATAGTCTCTCGCCATAAACAAGAGTGGGCCACGGCCGCGGCGTCTTGTGCTGTAAATACCAGTGCCTTATAAAAGAAGTTTAACTTTGCTTCCAGGCTCTTCAAAAGTGCTCTCGTTGCAGCAAAGTCAAAGCACATCGGCAAAAAACCAGTTCATCTACCTTCGGGTGGCAAATCTGTCCAAGGGAACTGCTGTACGCTATCTTTACCACATATGCACGGAATAAATCGTTAGCCCATACCGCTAAAGAAAAAGCAAATCTACTGTGCACTCTTTTTGCGTGAAGGTCGACTTTGGACGATAAGGACATTACACCGCCGCCCATCCCGTGTTGTAAGCAAAATGCTTTGGGTGCATGAAGAACGCTTTCACCTTAGTGCAGTGCGTAAAGCACTTTTCTCTAGTGAAGTTAATACGTCGAGTGGATCTGATGGAATTCCCACTATAGTGCTGAGGACGTGCGCTTCAGAGTTGGTAATGGTCTTAACGTGTCTTTTACGGCTCTCCTATTCCCTCGGTGTGGTCCCGAAATCTTGGAAAACGGTTCTAGTGTACCCGATCCCCAAATCTTCTCCATTAATCTTCCCTAAAACCGATCGCTCAAATCCAATTAACTATAGGTCGATAGCCTTCCCTCGTCCGCTAGAATCATGAAGTCAATTATGAACACCCAATTTCTCAGATGCCTGGAAGATCATCAGTTGATCGACGAATGCCAATATGGCTTCCGCCGAAATCGGTCAGCTGATGATCTACTTGCACATCTGACCCATAGATCGGCAGCAGTAATTAAGAGCATGGGGGAGGCCCTGGCAGTTGGCTTAGGTCTAGCAAAGGCTTCCGATCGTGGTATAGCACAAATTGCGTATTTCCAAGATTACATCTTACGGGCTACCTGAGAATTTATACGATTAGATAACCAGCTTCCTTGCAGATCAGATAATCAGGGTCGTTGTCGACGGAGCATGCTCCGACACCAAGTCTGACCGCTGGTGTCCCACAAGGCTGCGTACTATCTCCCACATTGTTTCTTCTGCATAGCAATGATTTGTTACGCATTAGAAACATTCATTGCTGTGCAGATATTACAGTTGATACGTTGTATTTCAGCTGGGCAAATATTTTTGAGGACCAGGTCGACGAATGCCAGAACAAACTTTTGTCAGAAAACGAGATTTCGCTATGATTTAGCAAAATCTCGGATTGGGGTCGACTAAATTTAGTCTAATTTAACCCCACAGAAGACACTAATTTGCACGTTTACCGCTAAAAAAACGTTTGTCGTATCGCCTCTTTTCCAAAACACTTCCCTGGTGTTTACTGCTTCGATTGGATTCATGGGTAAGCAAGCCCGTCGCCCCTAGACACGCGCAACATACAGAGAGTTGCGAGTATGTTGTCAACCGGGGATATTGGATTGAATAGGTTTATTAGATAAAAAAACAAAAGCATATGCATACATCCACTTGCTTATCATTATAACAATACCGTTATTATGAAAGAAATTTAAGTCACCTAAATTCCCGTTTAAAATATTTCGAAAGACAAATGTTTAACTTGACACGCAGTATTGAGTATAACTTGTACAAATTACTTGTGCGGTTTTGATCGTATTTACGATGTTCTACATACAATTTGCTGTTCATTTGAGTAAATTAAATGTAATTATCGCTAACGCTCCACTAATAAACTGCTTACAACTGATGCTAGACTTTCCTGTCTAAAGTATCTATTTATACACTTTTCAAGGCTAGCATATTCGCAAGTGTTCCAAAATAATCGATAATTATGATCAACCAAGCCATCTTGCTAAACATCAGATAAGCTTCGCATGCACACCCACCCAAAAAAAGTCGTAATAACTCAAAATATCAACAAGATAGTATATCAAGTCTCAAATATATTTTTATAGTGAAATGATAGCCCATTTTTAATTATCCCACTGCTGGGAAAATGTCTCCTCTAGACAGAGGCTATACGGCATTGTCACCCATATCACGCACATCATTGCAATTAGAAAATTATGAAGTCAATTCCTGGTGAAAATTTTATTACGCAATATCAAATATAAACCTAACCTTACCCACTCTTTTTTTTTGTCTCTGTCCATCTGTACATTTTATGTCCTTCAATGACTCAAGAACGCCCTGGTCGATACAGTTTGATAGTTTAAGCTGGAATATATATATCGATATTTTCTATTTCCCTTCCTTTTTTAGAACTTCATATATGATTATAAATTGTGGTCATCAAGTGGGTGTCCCGGATTTCAGCTCTTTGCGCATAAATGCAAGGGAACATCTACTGCTGCTCTGACTTGGTCTGTCCACATCAAGGGAGCTCTGCCTCGTAATCTGTTGCCTTCCACTTTTCCCTGCATCACTAATCGTTCGATGGACATTATTGCGTCTACATACGTATATTTACGTACTTCGGTCACATACCTATGTCGGCGCATTGATCATAATAAGCGATAAAAAATATTCAAATTAAAAATGGAACTGAAACAATTTAAAAAAAACGTTAGCGATAAAACAAAGCAGGGGCTTTGTTTCATTGGACATTTCATAAGAAAATTGACAATTCGTAGTAGTTAAGCTGAAAATTGTTTCTTGGAAAAAGTTTGTTTTATTCAGATATTGTCCTTAATAAATTAAATGTGAAGTAAACCGTACGACATCAAACATTGTAGCGAAATTGGATTATAACAACACTGTCTTGAACATAAAATTTAAATTTTACGATATATTGAAACACAAACCGACGTGAATATTGTGGAATTACGATCTTGTTCATGTTAACTGGAACTTTTAAGTAGCAAGAACTTAAATAAATGTCAACTGTTATGAATTTTTGTTTCAATAAATAACATATTTTAATAATTTTAATCATTTCCAAATTATTATTGAATTTAAAGATATCGGTCTTGATTTAAATAATTCTCCTAAATCCTCATATTGTTCTTACTATCCTTAAATAATGTGTATTTGTTTCCAAATTCACATATCTCCTTCGCTCGAGTGCAGTTTGGAATTGCACTGGTATTTTTAACGAAATTGATATAAGTCTTAAGAAAAATTTTTAATGTATAATTTAGTGGACTGAGCATGACTCAAGCGACTTTACCTATACGCTTCGGCGGAATAGGTATTAGGAAAATTCTTAGCATTGCTTTTCCAGCTTTCCTTGCTTCCGAGCATAGTATAATCTTTTTGAGTCACAAAATTTGCTGAGGACGCAAGGATATTTTAAGTTAACCAACAAAAACAGTCGGATGTTCCATTGGTGCAAATTCTCTCCAGAAGAGGCGTTATTATCTCAACAGCTGTTAAAACGTCTGCTCTCAATATTTCCGCTGTAATGAGGTCGAATCCTGGCGCCTTGTTGGTCTTTAGAGAAAGAATAGCCTTTTTGACTCTTTCCTTGACCGGAGATGGAATGTCGATCTGCAGAAGTTGGGTTCCCATGGCAGCAAGCAAGATGTCAGGGATATCCGTGGCCGTTGTGCGGAAAATCTTTTGATAATGTTCCAGCCGGTAAGGTGCCTTCGTATGAGTCGTCCTTCCGAAGTGACGATGAGTCTACCCTCCTTATTGCTATGCTAGCTGGATGTTGTAGCTGGTTTCTTGGTAAACCGTTTTCATATGATTCCACTCCTTGTCAATAATATCTATCTAGAGAGAGACTGGAGAAAGGATTTCTCAGTTCAAGAGCAAACTTTTCTTGTACTTCAACCAGGGCAGTCGCTACTTTAATGCGCAGTTTCGCCACAACTTCTCTTTTATTTCTTACATCGACTTGCGTACTTCGCCATATATGGTTGATTTTTAGGTGGTCAATCTGGTTTTTATTGATGCCATCGGGTGAATTCAATGAGTATTTATGGATTTCTTTGTGTACAAATAGCGTTCCTCCAATACGGTACAATCATGATTCACTCTGGGGGTAGTTTTCAATCTATGAGACTTTTCGTTGCAATATTAAAAAAAAAGTCCTACCTGAAATTCACGAGAACTATCTGCTCAAAAAGTTTCAGTGAATTTGAGGTAAGACTTCTCCCAGGAGAACCCTCTCTTTACCAGAATACAAGAAAGTCAAGCCTTTGGGTGTTGTTAGTTCTCCGAATCCATTTCTGCGTACTACACTCAGTCCCAGTATCTGCAAATTATACTTCAACATTTCGGTCCCCACTTGAATACGCATTATGGTTGCCAATTCTGGAATGCTAATTGAGTCCGTGACGTCGAATGTCTGTGAGTGGTCCGGCTTTCTACTGTGTTCGTTTCTTGAATCATATTATAAGGGCAAATAGGTAATTAACTCACTGTGCTGTTGTTTTGGGTATCCTTCCTGGTGAGCGATTCTGGTTTGGGCGCAGAACAGTTGTCCTTTTGCCCTGCATCCTTAGCAGTTACATCACATGATAGCGGTCGCGAATGTGCAGGTGTAGCAGGTACCCGGGGTGGACGACGGGGACGTGGATGGCTTGGACTGGCTGAAGCCTGCTTAGTTTATGTTCCGCTATTAATATAGTAGATCTACTGAGATGTTATGACTGGAAGATCAGACACACCTATCAGTGTTTCCAACAGAAATATACCTCAGCCTTTCATCCCTTCTCTTTATATGTATTTTATTAATTATGGCTTAACAATATGTTCAATAGAACTTTCCCCATTGAACATATAAACGTTTCTATTCATCTCTGCACATCGGTATACGTGTACGTAAAGCTTGTACAGATACAGTGACTTTTTTAGCGTGACAAAAGGAGCAGTCACATACACATAATCGTATGTTTTTTACACAGAAATATTAGTCGAAAATTAACGACTAAAAATTAAAGCATATTCACTGAACATATCTCTGTCGCACTACAAGAATAATCAAACAATAACTTTAAGCTCGTTGCTCCTTACAAGATAATGATGATTTATTTTCCATATATAAAATTTTAATTAAAAAACTCATACTATGACTTTTTTTTATTTTTTTAACGACAAGTGTCAAATTTTGTTTAACATAACTATAAATAAGATATTTTTCAAAGGTCAAAATTTTTTTAAACCATTTTGCAAAAATAATATTTTTGACAACGAACACATATACTTGCCACCCCAGAAGACTTCGCATTATCTTAAAATTCATTTTTTTTAATTAGCGATAAAAACACTGACAAACAGTGTTGAAAATATATTTTAAGTGGGACCACAGTACACATATTTGCAAAATTTTATTTTGAAATTAGTTACGTACTTTCTGAATCTCTCGCGGACATATTTAGTTTTTTACAATTTTTATTCTCAGAAGTGTATATATTTTTAAAAAGTCATAAAGTTTAATTTTGTGGTATATGTGAAATATATAAAGATTTTTTATTTTGTTCAACCGTTTTTGCATTTCTATTTTGGTAGAAATAATATTTGTGGCATTTTATTTATGTTGCTTATTGTACCTGTAAAAAAAAGCAAAAGTAACACATGTTACAAATGCTTTTCTTTTACAAACAACACCTAACTCGTGTCAGGTGTCAGTAAACAGGCATATGCATAAATATACCCATGTACTATAATGCATTGAAGTGTCTTTACCTAAGTTACATTCATAAGGTTGATACTCAAGAAATAATCTGCATTTAAGTTTATGAAGATATGGGCTTTATAAAACATTTCAATCTATATGTTAGAGTAAGGACCCGTGTTTAGTAATGATACGTATTCTAGTAGTAACAAACATTTGCCTTTTGTAATAACTTGTTTCAATTATAGAAAACGCGTAATAAATAAGAAAGGGTTTTAATTGTAACTTATATAGTTTTCTTAATTTTGGCTCTTAAGCGGAAACGTATCTTCGAAGAAGACTTAACTTGGTAACCTTAGCGTTGTTCCATATATCTCATTTATTTTACTCGTCTTTTCCGACCCATATTTTGACTCCATATTATTAAACTTTAGACCTTTTCCTTTGCTTCAGTTGGAAATTCTGGTCAGATATTAATGAATTGCATTGATTTTTAAGTAAAGATTTCTTGACAATCGTGTGACAAAGGCGAAAGAAAGTTCTAGTTCTAGTTCAGATTAGGTTATATAGAAAATAACAAAAACTGTAAAAAACCAACAAGATAAAAACTCCATCTATCAAAATATTGGAAAGAATACAAGATCGAGATGAGCTACTATAATTTTTTCTGCCCCATCTGATATATTAAGTTAAGTACTGCGGCTTTCAGTGTACTATGCCGAATTTAAAAACACAGATTGTTAATGATTATTTTTATTACTAACAAATTAAATTATGAGACCTTAACTATGTGTCTTGTCGTAAAGCCCTTTGTAACTTTAGCAGGATAATAACCTTTTTTGTACTGTCCACATCAAATGAGACATTTAGTTTAGCAATCAACTGAAAGATATTATGGCTTAATGGAAAACTTGTGAGTTCAATAATGCAGTAAACCACATACTTAATCGTGTCTGACAACGTAAACGTTTATGAGTTTTTATGCAGTTTACAATAACACTTAGACTGATAATGTGTTTTTTTCCCTTTGACATAGAAAATGAATGAAATAAATGAATTTGCCTCATCTTTACTTTAATTTATCCAATTAAAAGGGATTTCTTTGAAGTCGTTTAATTACTTCGTTCCGGTCACTCTCTTCCTATTGTTTGTAAATCTTTCATGCATTAATTAATTCCAAATTATGAGAACGGTACCCTTTATGAGCTTGGTCATTTGCAATAGCTTCTATAAATTCAACAACTATTTTTAAATAGCTGTATATAACATTTTTATCCAAATAACTATTACATTAAAACAAATTATATTTTAAGTATACATATTTCTTATTTTAACAATATATACTTCGCATTATCAATTCGCGTAATTATATATAATTAATAATAATTAATAATAAATAATTTAAATATGTGTTTACTGCCTATTAGGAGTATATGAAAATTGAAGCTTTAGCTTGCAGCAATACTCCCCCTTAAAAGTAATTTTAATTGTGCCAAATTTTATGTTCCTTCGTCAGCTCAATTAACGCTTATAGTACTTTAAAAGTGTTTATTTCACATACTAATATTAAATGATGATTGAAAGTAAACGTTAACCTACAGACATATTAATATATTTCATAACACATTATATTTATAAAAAAAATATCATCAGTTATGTCGCAAATTACGACAACACAACTTTAAGATATTTTTAGGTAAAACTAGTATGCAGACTATGAAGTAAGGATAAATCCTGTTTATTTAGTTTACGCCTTGTTTGTGACCGATTCAATCGTTGAAAAGTCATTGCTTCTATTTCAAGGATAAAGAATGATACTAAGCAAAGCAAAAATAAAAAATTCTTAGAAATTTATTTTTTAAAAGTACTATAACAAAGTAAATTATTCAAAATTTATAAATTTTCTTTTAAATTTTCTTTTTAAAATGCGGTGAAACATGTCTTGTTTATAATATTTGAAACACAAAAATACAATTAACAAAATAATTATTACAGTAATTACAATAGTTCTATCAGAATATTATCCACCGTATAGAACAATATGTGGTTTTGCTATAAAAGAATCTAAATTTTCCACAATTTGATTAAAGGCTTTAGTATGCTCAGATAACAACGTTTCTAAATTAATTTTTTTTTAATTTAAAGCAGGAATTTAATATTTTACATTCTGAAATTTATTAGGGTTACAGCATGTGTCGTTTAATATATCTAAATCTAATTAACTGGGTGAATTTTCAGAATTTCGGTATATTAAGGAAGTAGTTTTAAGTCTTTAAAATAGGCTATGCAATTAAGCGGAAGGCTAAATATTCCGGAACCATGAACATTAATTTAACTTAAATTTGATTGACAATCTATTTATGATTTACATATTTCGCTGATGATATATAACGATTTATTATTTACCAGTGATTGCCAAATTTGAATTCTACCTCGAAAGAATTTAGTATTACATATAGTTGGTACAGAGTTAAGTGTTTTACATTTTATCTCCGATTCGCAGATCGGTGTTGCAGTACTAGAATACATATCTACATATATAGTCACAAACATAAAATTGATTATATAAAACCTTACAATTATTTATGCTATTCATCTTACAATAGGAAGACTTATCTCTAG
>JAOCPS010696048.1:0-10598 GCA_025505425.1 Graphium colonna | reverse complement strand
GGTTTAGGCCCGGCGCCCCGAGCGCCACCGGCCACCTCACGTCCGTCGGAGCTGCAGAGGCCCCTCAGGCCAGCAGTTATGATGCCCGCGCCAAAAAAGAAAAAAAAACCTTTTCACAACTTTTGCTGCATTTTGCAGAAGCGCTCGCGGAATAGTACCACAGTTCTTATGAAGTCGGCATAAAATAAAGTATGCATGACTTTTTGAGATGCCGGATGCCATGCCTATACTTTTCTTTTCCAATTCCTTTAACTCCGAATCCTTAATCGCGATCCCGTCTTATCCAATAATAAACCTATTATATCCAGTTTATCTGGTTGACAACGCATTCGCGACTCTCCGGATGTTGCGGGTGTCTATGGCGGAGGGATCGCTGACCATCAGATGAACCGTTTGCTCGTTTGTCTTGCGTTCCATAAAAGAAAAACTAAAATTTTATGTTAGTGGGTGGTGAATGAAAACAAGGCTGCAGTGCGTTCCCGATGGAGTAAGTCCATAAAGCAGCAAGAGCTATTTGTAAGGTTATACGCTTTATTACACATTAAAGTGCATTTTAAAAGATTAATGATTCAAATTGTATGGAAAATCGTCCAGAATTATAATTTCAAAGGCCAAAGACAGTAGGAAAGTGGAAAGTCTCATTATACAATTTAATAGCTATAAAATAAAAATATTTATTTGCTCAGTTCTACATTACAGCAAACGAGGTACTGGGCAAAAGCTAGTTTGATGTATTCGAACCTCAAAGCAGACCTCGTCCTGTTGTCATTACTTTTTGATTACTAAATATACAGTATTTGTATTTTTTGTTCCTTTATGTTTACATAATATATTTTTATATTGTAACACTCTGAGGTACTGCGCGGTATTCCGTTATGAACAGTTACAATAAAAAATAAATTGAAATAATAATAAATTCTTTCAAGACAAACTTTTTGTGTTATTTTGATTTTAAAAAGACACTACGACGACTGATATTCATAAAAACTATATAGTGTTCCCATAACTCTCATAAATATATTCTTTTGAAGAAAATGAAAAAGAACTTGAAAATCGTCTAATAACTTGCGGCGAAAAAACGTACAGCTGAATTGAGAACCTTTTATTTTTTTGAAGTCAGTTGAAAATGGTCAAAAACTTAATTACACCTCCGAACAGTACGTTAAAGAGATATCATTCAATGTAAAAAAAGCTTAAAATTTTTGGTAGCATTATTTAAAAAAAAAAAAATTGCCTATAAACAATATTCAGGACAACTATACTCGTAAAACAGTCAAGTTTATATGATAACTAAATTTTTATGTCGCGAGACATTTTAACTTAGACTAGCTCTTCTTCACATACTGAGTTGTAAACAATTTTAAAACGAGTACTATTTTTTAAAAAAGGAAAAGCATCAGTATCATACATACATCGTAGTATTAAAAAATGGGATGTAAAAAATAAATAGTATAGTAGATTGTGATAAAAAACAAGAAACGAGATCGTGTTGAAATATTTTCTATTACCTTTAACGTCCATCTTATTGCAAAAAAGTATGCTCCTTTTATATTCTGGAATGTTTGATGCATTAATCTCGAGCGTTCGATGTCATCTAGCGACATCGTATGATGGTAATGTGATCCAAAGAATAAAAAATGTAGAGTCACGACGTCTTTGTTATTTTTGTTAGTCGGACAGAAATGTTCACGTCTCTGGTCCAAGTCTCAAATAGATCATTATAAAAGTTCTTTAAGACGTTTTGTAAAAGAAATGAATAGGGGAATTACTTGGGGAAATAAATAATTGGAGAAAAACTTTCAAATTATAAAAATTCATCAAATAAAAGTTGATCTTCACTAACTAATTAACATTTAGATTTTTGGACAATAGTTCAGATATTATTTGGTCCAATAGCTTATCTGAATAACGATGTTGTAATTGTTGTAAGTATGACAGAGATATTTTTCTATTTTACAGACCAACAAAAAGATAAAATCATAACATGGAGCATTTTATTTCGAAGATTAAGTTACTAAAATTAATACCTTATTTTGCACGGTTCTAAAGGCTACGCAAAAACATGTTATAATAATGTGCGTAAAACAGTGGCGGCATTAGGCGTCGGCGACCGCCGACAGCTTCGCGCTTAAGGGGGCCTCGCAAACCTTTTTAAAAGTTTAGTCATTCGTAATTATTTCTGAACGCGTGTATAGTATTTAGAGACCAGAGTCACAGAGTTATTAAGCAATAAATAAATAAAATACACGTTTTTCAAAAACTGCAAATGTTTTTTTCATATTATGGCACTTATCCACTAGTGTACCTTTTCAGATAACCACAAATAAAGTCGCTACATGAATGGTGGCATTATGCTCAAACAACATTAATAAGAAATTACAGACATTACACATAAGAACTTCCTTCTTTTTCTAAGTCGGCTAAAAAAGGGCCTCGCAAAACTGATTTCGTCGATGCTCAAATTCGGTCAAGCGCCGTCACTGATGCTAAGCATATGTTACCAAAAAAGCGACTGAATATTGCGTCACTTTCCATAATTATTCTTTGATAAAGTGGTAATTTCTAGTTTTACATGCATTAGCATCTCTGCATTATAACATTTTAATAAAAAACGAGATAACTCACCGACTGCTGTACATTTTTAAACCTTGAACAGTCACTTTGATGCAATGCAATTTTAGTTACGAACGCGTTGCACTACTTCTAATTAACACACTTCCTTTCAAAAGGTTACGTAGTCAAAACATTTCGTCAAAATAACGCTTACATAACCATCCAACAATATGCTATTGTTCAAGACTGTAAATACATCACAATAAATCACAATTAATGAATTTAGTTTATATTGGTTAACTGTTTTTGTTTTCATAGACGAGTATATCGATATAAACACCACGTATTCTAATGTGAATGCGTGTATCTTATCTAACTATTCAATATTATCTGAAATATGCAACTTATATCGGTTTTTAAATACGTAGGTATTTTTTTTAATTAGGGTATTTTATTTTCTCGTAAACGTTTTTCTGTAATTTTTGAATTAATTTAGTTTGAATTAATGTTAAAGGATAATGGCCAAACGTAGTACCAAGAATTCTCTTGCATCAAAATCCTAATTTAATAAAATTATTTTCATGTTTTTTTTAAGACTTTTGGCTTTTTAGCGTGGAATTTAATTTACAGTATAATATTACTCGTATTAATTCTGCTTTACCTACATGACGTTTGCGCAATTTATCATAGTAATGTAGAATGCAATAGAGGCTATTTTCTATGAATCAATTTTTCGAATTTATCAAATATCTCCGAAACCTTTGGATTTTTTACAAAAATAACTTCTGTAGTAGTTAATATAACAAGTCTAGTCTCAAAAAAAACATGTTTGAACTTGATACAACTTGGTACGGTTTGCCATATAAAAATGGGCATTGTCGTTTAGCGGTAGTTTGACGAGGAGCACTAATACCGCCTTAAGATTTTATTTATATTTAAAAGAGTGAGATTAATATAGTTTTATAATCTAATTTGATAAAATTATTAGGAATTAAATGCGTTATATTTTATATTACTTTACTGAAATGTATAACCGATAAGAAAGAACAATTATTTAACCTTCCGTATAATGACTTTGGCAATGAAAATTTATATCGCGAAGTAAAATTTTCGTTAGGCGCCTCTGGCTGATCATATTACTGAACATTTTTATATACGTGTTTCTTAACCATGCCTTCGCCTAAGAGAATTGAAAAAACAGAAAGGTTAAATATACCAGTGAATACAATATAAATTATCTCTTTACAATCCATGTTTTAGAGCGTGGTAAAGCATAATATCTTTTCACATCTTTTGCTGCACTTCTACGGCCACTCTCGTCCCCGGAAGTATCACAAGCCTTTACAAAGTTGGCATAAAATAAAGTATGCATGATTTTTGAGGTTGTCGAAAGGCCATTCCTACTCTTTTCTTTTCCC
Organism: Graphium colonna; assembly: GCA_025505425.1. Taxonomy (NCBI): domain Eukaryota; kingdom Metazoa; phylum Arthropoda; class Insecta; order Lepidoptera; family Papilionidae; genus Graphium; species Graphium colonna. The sequence continues at coordinate 6,627 of JAOCPS010696048.1, read as the reverse complement.
ACTCGCTTCCCCTCCAAATCCATAATCCTTACCCAATCTTATCCAATAAACTTCTTATATTCAATTTCCCAGATTGACAATGTACTTACAACTCTCCGGATGTTGTGTGTGACTATAGGTGACGGGATCACTTAACATCAGGTGAACCGTCTGCTCGTTTGTCTTTCTTTCAAAAAAAAATACATTGAAATCCAATCGGTTAAGGATGTATGAACGTACAAGTACAATCTATTTATAAATATTAGTGCGCATCGGAAGTTGCATATCTTCTACGCGGATGAGGAAAAGGAACCATAAATGTACTGCAGTAATAATAATAAGTTCAATTACGGCACGGGAGTGTCTTTAATTTTTTGGATTTAGTATTTTTAAGTTCCTTATAGCAGCACTAATTAAAATTTAATAAGTGAACAGAATAAACAGTAAACAAAAAGGTAGATTAAGAATAAAAGTTTCTTCTTCAAAGTAAGCGGTCATTAAAATAAAGTCTATTTTAAGACATTGACATTTCCAAGAGATTGTGAAACGAAGTAAGAAAATCAATTACAAAATAAAAAAAAACCTGAACATATTCGTGATATTTCAGATCACGTTTATAATTCGTGTTAAATGAATCTTTAATATTTGTTTTTCTATTGGATTAAAATATTTCCTATATGCATGCATAAATTTAATATAAATAGAAATGAGAGCAAAGTAAACACAGTTCTTTAAAGAATCTGTTCATTGTTTTCGCTTTTACTTCGTAAACTATTACGAACTGATTTTGATGAAATGATGTCTACTAAGATATCGTTCATCAAAATCAATTATATTTAAGTCTTCTGCCACACGCTTATGTGGAAGACCCTGGCAATCAGATGATGGATCTTAATGTTTTCTTTGATTAATTTACTTTCAACACACCTAGAATTATAAGAAGCCCCGTGTTCAGCATGCCTATATAATTTTTATCGGGTTTTGTTTTGCCGAAACCCTATTTTTCAATACTTTGTCATGGAATATCTATCTTGCGGATTACCTTCAGTTGCAATAATAAATACTTCTTACTTCTTCTACTTCTTACTTCAATTCAAAACAGTTTATACTATTTCAAGTTAAGGCAGCTGCTAAGATGTTGAATGTTCCTTTGAAATCCCAACAAAATCTCGGAATAGAATTGACTAAATTTAGTTCAGTTTAATCTATAGTAGAACAAGTTTGCGCGTTTACCTCTGAAAAGAAAACCTTTGTCGTGTCGCCTCCATGTCCAACGTCGAGCAACTAGAATCTTCTTTTCAAGTTATTTCTGAACAACTCGATTCTTTGCCCCTGCGACGTTGCCTCACTTAGCATTTTTTATCTCATTTACAACGGAAAGTATCCAGAGTTTGTACGCAATATATATAATACGACAAACCAGAAAATACTATTGCTACTACGACTGTTAGATTTCACCGCCATTTTCTAACACGCGGGAGCCGTATCTCTGTAGAATCGACTGCCACTAGCGGTATTTCCAGATTGATATGACTTAGAGACCTTCAAGAATAGAATCGGTACAAAAACCTAGACGGCCGGCATCGTTCTTGTAATTGGTCTGGTGTAGCCGGAGTCCAGTACACCAGAGTCTGGTGAAGTTGGGTCAATGAACTGCGCCAGCTGGCCACTTGTTCGCTACCCGCATCATATCCACACTTTATCTATTTATTTAAAAATTTGGTCAAAAACTATGGCTCTAATATTATTACATAAATATGATTACAATCGAATACCGATTGCTCTCCTTTAATCATCAATCATCCTGTATATAATAAATATAAAATATTTTCGAAGACCGAAAAACTATGTGACATAGTATTCTATAGAGTTCTATATAGCAAGCGTTTCAAGTTTTAGTATTGTTTCATTTATTGTGCTAAACCTCCAAAGGCCTTCTGTTCCTCTTATCGAAATTACCCAGGGATTGCCAAGATCATCACATGAGTCGAGAGATGTAGTATGAAATCAAAGATTGAAAGGACTGAAATAAATGAACATGGTTTAAGTTAATTAAAAAGAGGTACCGTCCATGGCAATATCATTCATTACTTACTGAAGAAATAGCAAACTGGTATCAATTATGATATTTCAATAAAGCAGTGATGTAGCAGCATCTGTTATTACATAAATATACATCATGTCCTCTGGTATCTCGAAAACTATACAACGTATCTGTTTTGTATAAAACAATATTTATTAGATGTGGACTAACTCAGAAACCGAGGTAGCTCCCCTTTATTTCTGTTTAATTGAGGCGTACATGAGTTCGATCTTCGGTGCCGGCACCAATTAAATTGCCAATTTTCTAATTGCAATGTTAAGACCTTCACCGCCAAGCACGTGGTATGCTTGGCGGTGAAGGAAAACTTTGCGAGGAAACCTGCAAATCGAAGAAATAATATTTCTAAGATATGTGAAGTCCACCATTCTGCACAGGGCCACGTGGTGGACTATGCTCTCTACCCTCGTTCTAGAAGAGACTTTAGCCCAGCAATAGGATGGCGCAGCGCATACTGGAATGGAAGGAAGTTTGATGACCTGCGGCGTGCTCAGCTGCCTAGGCACTGCACTGTACCGCCACATTTCATACATTTATTGGAAAATTTGCACTAAAACTATGGTCCTAATTTTTATACATAAATTTGACGACAATCGAGTACCGAGAGCGACTCACCAATCATCAATCATATATTTCTATGAATATTTTCGCAAGTGAAACCGCTGGGAGCAACTAGTCTAATATTTTTATGTGTTGTGTCATTAATATGCTAATAGTTTGTTTGTTTTAAAATTGCGGTGCGTTGTTTTTAATAAAACTTTTAGCCATTTTAATCCAAGACAGCAATAAGGTTGTTAATAAATGCCTTAGGATTCTTGGACTGAGGACAGTTGATTTTTTCAACCAACTACAAAAGAGGAGGTTCTCAAGTTGAAATTTTATTTGAAAGGATATATGTAGTTACGAGGTGGTCCGATATAATCTTCATAAGTATCAGTCCAACTGTTTTTTTTTAAATCAAAATAACTGGAAAATTTGTTTTACACACGTTCTCTTGTCAGATGTTGGATGTAAGAAGTGGAAGTGAAAATATTTGTTCTACGTCGCTTTTCTCATGGCTCTTTTTTAAGCAGTGGAGATATTAACTACTAAATTAAACAACTATTTGCGAATGTGACAAAATTTTTGATTTCCCAATTAGGAACGGTAATACCATTAGAAGCATGTGGTAAACTTATTCTTTCGCCACTCTGCAAGTTGGTAAAAGTACGACTTAACAAACTTATTTTTAAATATTATCATGCACTAAAATTTTTCGTTCATTAAGTTGGTGTTACTACTTACCCTGAAGTTTTATTATCAGGTATTATATAGTATCAAGTATGATAATTGAAGTAGAAATTAATTGCATACTTTTACCTTGAACAACAAGCAATTTGCATGCGTATTTAATTATATGTAATGTAAACTAAACATTAAAATAACCCTACTCTTTATTAACCGCACTAACTCGTACAACTTCCTTATTGGTAAAGAAACCAATATAGCCTTGAAGCGTTTTTTTGGTTTTAATTCAGTTAATGACATTTGATACCACAAAAGGGGCCTTGTACAGTATCCAAAAAAAAGTTGTATTTATATACTGTGGTTTAACTTTTGTTAAATATATTTATTTGGCTGTTTTACAAATAATTTGTGTCGTCTTACGTCCCTAACTCATGGTGATAAACGATTTGGAAAGCTCAATTTTTTTTTAAATAACCTTTCATAGGCGTATAGTGCTCCTCAAGACCACTCATAGGAGCCCAAACTCGATGGGAGCTCTCTAATTAAATGATGTTCCCATGTGAATCTTCCATCTCCTGCATCAGATCAGCTTCATATCATCATAATATTGTATTCAAATTCAAAATATCTTTATTCACACTTACGCGTTCTTATGAAACGTCAAAATTTCTATTGGTATTGGTATTACAATTTTACATGCGATATAAATGTTCGTAATGAAGTTACCGCCAGCTCGAGCAGAAGAGCGGGCGAGAAACTCAGCAGTTGCTCTTTTAAAATAATGTTGGCTTACAAGTATCTCCTAGGTGAGTATCAACAGCATAAATCGCACGTATTTAAATCGGCAAAATATTCTGCGACGGTATACGACCTTACACAGAAGTGTATTTTTAATTTTATTCTTATATTGGTCTAATTGTAGGTTCAGCACAGACAGTGACTACTTGAGTACTTGACCAAATTTATGCGTCAGTGAAATCAGTTTTCTGAGGCTCTTTTTAACCGATTAAAAAAGAAGGAAGATCTTATGTCTAAAGTTTGTAATGTATTATTTTTGTTTTTTGAGCATAATGTCACCATTTATGTACCGACTTTTATTTATTTATCTGCAAAGGGTACACTTGTGAATATTAACCACAAAATAAAAAAAACATTTGCAATTTTTAAATAACTTTTATATTAGTATACCTGATAACTCCGAATAAATACTATACACGCGTACAGAAATAATTACGAATGACTAAACATTCCCCCTAAGGAGCGAGGTCGTCAGCAGTCGTCGACGTAGCCGACGCCTGATGCGCCACTGAGCACAGATGGGGGAATTTTATTATACATGCGTATACCTTGGCCCATAAAGGATGTATTAATCTTATGTAGAGTAAAGCTTGGGGTAGTAACATTGTCCTTGTTTATAGTGTTAAATTTATGTCTTTCACTATCTTTTGAATAAAAATTATTCTTTGACGAATAAATACAAAATCATCACGACTGTCGCCATGATGCCTCTCTACACTACGTCTACCGCGATGCCTACCACCGCGACGGCTACTGCTGAGACGCCTTCCGCTGCGACTCCTACCACCGCGACGCTTACCGCCGCATCGCCTAACGTCACGATGTCTATCTCCACGATGCCTAACTCTTCGACGCCTATTGCTACATCGCATAACGTCGCAATGTCTATCTCCACGACGCCTACCACTACATCGCATAACGTCGCGATATTTATCTCCACGATGCCTACCGCTACATCGCCTACCGTCGCGATGTCTATCTCCACGACGTCTACCGCTACGCCGACGGCCTCGTGCTCGCAAAACTTATTCAAAGCAAGCCATTCGTAATAATGTAGGCGTGTATTTAGACAGAGTTATTGGGCACACTGATATATACTTGTTTATCTTGTGAAACGCAATTTGATTTATCTCGATTAACAAGTCAAACCAGTTTATTCGGACAAGTAAATTTATACAATTTTTAGGTGACAGCTATAGTTTTCTTCCATTTAAGTAGAAAAGAGATTAAATATAAAATAATATTTTAACAGTAATTCATGCCTCAATAAATCATAATAAGCTTCTAAACATGCCCCCGGCGTTGAAAAGATGTCCTTCTATAAGATTCGTCGACTACAGGCAGTGGACAAATTCTGCTTAAGGCTCTTAGAATATCGTCTGTTGCCGTCATCACGTCAGAAACCCGGAATATTTGTGGGTTTTGGGAGGTGGGCGACTAAGCACCATTTGCAGTGTGTTGTGTAAATGTCATTTAACCTACGAAGACCTTAACATTAACTTTGATCTATCGCCGCGATGATTATCATCACAACGACTGTCGCCGTGACGCCTCTCCACGTTACGCCTACCGCGATGTCTACCGCTGCGACGCCTACTGCCCCGATCCGCCACGATGCCTAATTCTACATCGCTTAACGTCCCAATTTTTGTTGCCATGACGCCTGCCACCGCGACGCTTACCACTATATCGGCTAACGTCGCGACGTATATCTCCACGACGCCTACCACTACACTGCAAACGTCGCGATGCCTATCGTCACGACGCCTTTCTCCACGGCGCCTACCGCCGCGAAACCCACTGCCGCGACTCCTACCTCCGCTAAAGTACGCATTAAATAGTTTATCCAGAGTATATTACATACAATTGTCCGGTTCGTTGAGTTATACGAAATACACACTATAGGTATGGTATGAATTTTACAGCAAAACTTAATTTTGGCTATTTGATGCCCAGATTCAAAAAGAATTGAAACTCAGCCCTAAATATATTCCAAAAGAAACGATGACATCGGTTTAATTGAACTTCGCTAGTGATGCATCAATTTGTTGACACAAGAAATTCATAATACATAATTTGAAAAAAAAAATCGCAACGTTTCTTTTTTTTGAAGCTTGAAAATTTTAAATAAAATAATTTTGAAATTACTTCGCAACGTAAGGAAAAAAATGATATAAACTAATGTTTGATTTTAAACAAATTGAACGGGCCTCGCAATACTGATTTCGCCGACGCCCAGCTGTGGTCTAGCGCCGCCACTGCGCTACTCTGTAACAAAATACCATAACTATGGAAATAACTAAAATAAACAATTAATAGAATCAGGCGTTACTTTGCGGAAGTCCAATGTATACAATTCTATAAGATCGTTTAATTTGCAATATTCCGCGAAAGAATCCCCTAACAACCTGCAAGCAAACATGTGAGCGCACGCATCAGCATGCATTAGGCACCTCCCTCCCTTCCCACTCTGCTTGTGCGTGCGCTCTCGTGCACGATCATGCAGACAAAACCACCACCAA
>JAOCPS010695938.1:0-10598 GCA_025505425.1 Graphium colonna | reverse complement strand
TTAGGAATTTCCCTGAAGATATTGTGCATGAAAACCAGCTTTTCTTGCATCTTAGCAGGACTTGGGACAGTATTCCAGAACAGGATATTGACACCCTTGTTTTGAGTATGCAGAACCGCTGCAGATGTGTCAGGAGAGTCTTAGGTGGATCCACATATTATTAATTTTAAGTTTTCAACAATTTTATAAAAAAAATGGTTGTTTTGATTAGGTTTTAATGTTTCAAAAATAAAGTTAAGATTGAAATTTTGTCGGAGTTTTCCTCTTCTATTTTTATTTTAAATTTAACTTTATCTAAAAGATTATTAACAGATTAGATAGGCTATTAAACAAGGTTTATTTTAATGCGTATATGTGTAACAAAAAGTTAATAGGATTTTAGTAATTTAGGTTTAATTGTAATATCCCTAGACCATGTTGTTGTGTGTATATTTATATGCGGCTACAATTTTTGTTTTTCAAATTTGGAGACCTATCTCCAAATTGTGTAAGTTTGCTAAAATTTTAGGAAAAAAATTGTTCATTGAAGTGTTTTAAGCCCTAAAACTAAATTTTTGTGAACACCAATATAGGTTCTTGAGAGATAGGTCTACAACGACCAATCTCATCCTTTGCAGTGATTTTCTTTTAGAGTCTATGTCACGCCGGTCTCAGATCAATGTTATATATACATTTTTTTAATTTAAAATGTTTCGACAGGATTGATCACTCAATTCTCTTGTCCAACTTGATATGCATCGGAATCAGGGGGTAATCTCTATAGATGTTTCACATCCTATATTGAGAATAGGTACGTGCTATACGTGTCAAACTACAGTTTGGCACCTACACGTGAATCCATCCAACGTGGATACACATCCAGAGCTATGAAAGCGTCCAGAATTTCTTTCAGGAGTTCCCCAGGGGTCACTTCTTGGGCCCCTTTTTTTGAAATCTTTGTTAACGATATCGATTCATGCTTCAGCCATTAAAAAATCTTCTTTACGCAGACAAAATGAAAGTAATGAAAGAAGTAACTAACAACGAAGATGCATTATGACTACAAGAAGATCTTGACAAATTTAAAATACAAAACTACTATCAATTCGGTAAGCTAGATCTTAATGTTTCCAAGTGTTATGTTCTATTACCCGGCTAAACTCAAACAGATATTTAGGAGTTACGTTAATCTCAAAGCTGTTTGCCGTTTATATAATGACACAACACGAGAGGTAATATTAATGTTTTTAACACTACTGCCGCATCTCTGAAGAAAATACTTCTTTAACAAAATCAATTCTTGGTCTTCATTATTCTTATTTAAAAGTAAAATGTCATGTTTCTATTTAAGGCTACTTTGTTTGTATTATCATGTATTGTTACTCTTCGTCTCATTTTTTTTTTGCAGTTGCACATGTAGATTTGAAAACTTTTAATTGGCCCTAATTGTTCTATAATTTTATATTAATTAATGTTCTAGCTGTACGTTTTCCAAAATGTATAAAATAAAATAAAAATATGCCCATTCCACTAGGCTACGGATTGATATTGAAATGTAAAATTAATCGTAATTTTAGTACATTACTCCATGCAAGTTGCATACAGCCTCAACTTGTTTTTTACTTTAGATTTTTCTACTTTCATGCCCTTGTCTTTGGTCCTCTTGTGCCTTTTAAGGGATCCGTAGTCCACTAAGAACCCATATAATTTCGTCATATCTGTCCGTCCGTCCGTCCGGCCTCGTACTCCGCTGTTTCTGCGCCGATTGTCACAAAATTGGTAGAGAGATCCAAACCTTGGTTATTAACATTATGTAAAAATAATTCCCCCTCCCCCCACACACAATAATTCTGAAAAAAATTGTTGATGAATATAAACATATATAACACGACAAACTTATGTATTTACAGACGTCCTTACAAAATCAACCGCTAAATAAAAATCTTCGGTAATTATTTTGTACGGCAGTTGGACGGACCATGTGAGGGCTACGGAATCCTTACATGTGCGTGCCCGATATGCTCTTGGTCGGTTTTCTTATACTCCAGTCACTATTTTGCAATTTATTTTTATTGTAAGCTAAGGTTTAATGCTGTAATAGACACTTTTACTACCTGTTCACCTAGAATTATAAAATTTGGCTTACCGAAATCGTTTACGGTTATAATGAAATTTTAAAGTTAACTTATAATTTTTATATCATTCATATTTTTTTTAAATATACCTATTTAAAAAAATGCTCGACTCATCGAAGCTTTTGAGTCACAAATTACACTAGATTAAACGACTCAAGTAACTCAAATAGTCGAGTGTCGTAATAAATTATTCCGAATGACTAGAGTGGCATAATCCAACTCGAATCGCATAACTTGATTTTTTTTCTATACCCCTAATAACGTAAAAACGTGTGTGCAAAATTTTCATAATGTAATGGTAGAGTAGAGAAAGCGTAGTAGTTAAGATGTGTAAGTATATCAATTAAAGAATTTTTTGCAATTATAATACGAGAGGAGGTAAATAAGTTTATGGAATGGAGAGGTTGACGGGGGAGCGGTCACGTAACTAGGACACTTTGATTAGAATCGACCTTAATTAGATCATTAAGTGCTAAGATATCAAGATGTTAACAAGCCAATCGGGAAGAACTCAGAAAGTATGGGGAAAATTTAATATCGTGCCGTAATAACGTTTCTCACCAAGCAAGAAAACACCTTAAACGGTTCTGCAAGAGACAACACCTATTTATGGCGACTCTGACCCTAGCAAAACCATGGCTTACAAGTGTCACAACTTTTGCAAACAGAATAGAGACTCGATTGAAGATAACATCCGACCAGCGTGCCGAATAGAAGCAACCGCTCCAGAAATCATAGAAAAAGTAGATAATCTTGTATTGGAAGATGCCCGACTAAAGAAGAAACAGCTTGCAGAAATATCATTAGAATACTGAAAGTATCAGACACCACCATTTTAAAAAATAAGTAAAATCGGTGCAAAATGGATCCCGATAAAGCTGACGCCACTTCAAACGCTGTGAAGAGGAAACTGAGGAAGTTATTGCCTGGATTGTTAGTAGGGATGAAACTTAGGTTCATCACTATAAACCTGAACCAAAACAGGAGTCGATGCAGTGGCATAAAAAAGGCACACCCAATAGTACAATGTTTCCACTGGAAAAATCATGGCGACCATCCTTTAGAATTCTGATTGATCACAAAGATCGTGGCATCACAGTAATAAAGGGAGATTACTACGCTTTTTTATTAAAAAAATTGAAGGAAATTATCAAAATACATTCTTGTACTTTGATAATTTCCTTAAATTTTTTGAAAGTGAAAAAAAGATGTGCTACTTTTGCACCATACCTGGCATGTTGCTACTGTTGTTCACCAATGCGGTTTTGAACTGGTTCGCCAACCATCCTATATTATTCCCAAAAATGAAAAAAAAATTCCTTGGAGAAACGACGATGTTGAAGGGTGTTTTTTGAGAGCAAGAGTAAACCATTTTTCTTTCGAAGGCATACACAAGCTGTAGGCATTATCTAAAAAATGTGTTAAGGTAAAGGGCGAATATATCGAAAAGGAAAATAGATTCATGTTTTATTTTAAACTGTTTTATGTATTGTTTGTTTTATTTTAAGGGAAGAACCCTTTCAATCCGCGAACTTATTTACCTCCCTTCGCATAACGAAATTGTAACTTACCGATGTATGTATAGAAGATATTAAATATAAGCAGCCTTTTTAAAAACAATAGGAAACAAAATTCTTTTAATTTTTTTGTCACTCTGTCTATGTGTCTGTATTCGTGCATCACACAGATATTGGATACAAGTTTCACAGAAGCATTGGTTTAGGTGCAGCTTTAAATCTGGCATATGTCTCATATCGGTACGCAACTTACGCAAACTTATATTCCTTTTAAGTATCGTACGCATATATTTTTTACTATCTGTCTTTTTTTACGGTCCCGTACTCCAAAAGGAATAAAGGGACTCTTATATGTATGCTTCGTTGTTCGTCTGTCCGTCTGAGCTATTTTCTCAGGAAATTCTCATGTCTATAAACCGTTAAAGATAATGAAACTGAAGTCTAGATTAACGCAATTAAATAATGCAACCGTTCGTTCATACCTCATATTTGACACTCGCGTTTGATCAATCATGAAATTTGGCTAATCGAATATTAACGACATTACAAACATTGAGCCCCTATTATTTACTACGGAATGTCTGACCCGCAGTTGGCCGGTTTTCCGTCGCAGGGACTGAACACAGAATAGACACAAACGACCAGAACCTTAATAATTACGTGTATATTATATGGCAACGATTAAAATAAAAACTACCGTCTCATTTTTAGGTTCATGTTACTTTTGCCAACAAATAATACCACCACAATTAACATTATATTATTATGACATTCAATGTTACATGACAGAATTAATGAAACTGGAGACGTATGAAACGACCACAAACAGCGGGTTGAAGCGTAACTGTGCATCAACCGATTCTGTGAGCCTACGAGGCAAGTGGCGAGTCCTCGCGCTCGTGGATTCACAAACATGACATTCTAGAAGCATTCAATGCCATTGTGCATCGAGTCGTGGGTTCGAACCACGTATTTTGCGAGTCTTCATGTACACACTTTGTGTGAAATACTTTTTAGGCAGATAAAAATAGGAATGTTTCAGCATTAAAAATAATTTATACTATTATTATAAAACAGAAAAGTTTGTTTGTTTCATTGAACGCGTTGATCGCAGCAATTTCTAGTCAGAATTTTAAAAAACCTTTTCGTGTTTGATAGCCCGTTTATCGAAGAAGGGTATATAACATGTCGCTATGGCCAAAAGATGCGAAGCACCAATAAAAATATTTGAAAATGGGGTAAATTTAGGCGAGTGAAACCGCAGAGAGCAGCTAGTATTAAATAAATGAAAAAATCATTTAATGTCTAAAAAAAAAGGTGTAAATTTCTCAACTATAACGTAAGAAATTAAAACAAATATTTTTAAATGTCAGGCACTACACGTACGAGTAGGTTACCCACTTAAGGGTTGGCAGCTTTTACCGTTTTCAACGGTGGCCAAAAAATATAAAGTTAAGTTGATATAAGAATTTTTTACGAAGGTTCAGTTTATATTTTTATCCGTTAATGACTATACCAACATTCTTTATTTAAAAAATGCTGAATATTTTTGTACCAAAGTTCAGTGCGGTACCAAACAGAACAGCCGCGAAGTGCGAGGCCGCATACTAAGGGCCCGAGGCCGCGGGACAAAGCGAGGGACGTCTTCATTCAACTACATGCACTAGATATGACAGAATGTCAATTTTAAATTGTAGGTGTAACAATCTATATATGCACAAATATTTACAAGAAATATTGCCCAAATAAGATTGAATGTTCTAAGTTACTTACGTCTTTATCCCACTGTAAATGATACGGTATTTCATTGCCAAAAGGGAAATCGAGATGACAATTCATGACGGCGAATCCCCCGATGGTGGCTCGCAGGCGCTCCGTGTCCAGGGGCAGGAGCGAGGCGGAGGCCAGCGCGGCCAGCGCGCCCCACACGAGCGCCCTCGCGCAGCGCGGCGCCCCCCGGCTCCTCGCCATGCTGGGCCCTAGCAGGTGCTGCCGTCACGCGCGTACGGAGCTTGTCCACTTGCGACACTTCACCCACACGGAAGCTGTCCGTCGCGGTGCAACGCGCGCGCTCGATTGACGCCGACCCAATGAGGCGAACAGGAGCGAGTGGCCGAGCGACCGGGGACCGGGGACGAATGGGCGGTCGCGGCCGCCGCGACCACGCCGCCGCTGCCCGGAAGTGGCGTCGCGGGCCGCACAGCTGCCACCTATCTAATCAAACAGATTCACGGCCCCAGAGACCTCAACACGCGACTCTCCTTACAAATAGAACCATTCGGCGAACTACTTTCGAGCCCAGCTATGGATATTATCTCTATTTTTTAGATATCTACACATCACTCGTGACGCCATGCTAGTATTGCATCACCAGCACGTAGGGAGAGTACAATGGCGCGAGCTGCGTAGGGCCCCGCGCCACTCGCGGTGACACAATGCATTCAGGTTAACTAGGTATATCAAATGCACAATGAGCGGTAATTGACATAATCCTCGCTAGCGCTTGCTTTAAGAAGATGACGAAACCGTTAATAAGTAACGGACGGACACGTGTAATTCACACGACACGTCTTGCTACGATCTGAAATAGAAAAACTGACGGAGGACGAACGCGACTGTGCATTATGCTGTTCGCATGAACCACGTCTGGAAACAAGTCCACCACCTGTGAAATGTAAATTTGTATAAAGATATTATATAAACATTTTCTCGTGAGTAATCTACCTCTTCGTCGTTGTTGGAAAGAGTTTTATTTCAAAATTTCCAATGGTCATTCCCATCGCCGATAACCACGTTCACTGGTTTAGAGATGCACACGCAGGCCCGGGTTTAGAGATGTGGAAGCCCTAGGGCAACGAAGGAGCGGAGACCTTGTTATTTACTCAATAAAACGAACAATTTTTCAAATTTTTATCAACAAGAAATATTTTATTTCAACAAAAAGTTATATTACTATTAAAATTGGGAAACATTTTTTTTATTATGCATGGATGTATGTCCCAGTTATTATTACTCTCCAACCAGCTATAATATGTGAAGGAAATATAAGTTTAATTTTTAGTTTGTTGGTCATCAAAATCGGTTCAGTAGATGGAGAGATATTGGAATAAAAGCGAAATAATCGCGATGTCCAAGTTCACGGCGAACTATTAGTAATATTCATTTTTGAAAACTAACTCAGTCCAGTGCACCTAGAGGCCATCAAAGCCAAGCGCATTCTTATTGACGAAATTTAATTTTTAACCGAATTCAAAAAGGAGGAAGGTTCTCTATTCGACTGTTTATTATACAGTGCAATTTATGAACCGATTTTTTGTCTTACAGGATATTCGACCGGAATGGTAATATTCCGGTCAGAGGCATAAAATTTTCAGGAATCAGAAATCGGTTCAGTAATTTTCTTTTAATAATTTAATTCCATCCATTTTTGCACGTATCTCCGTCATTTATAAACCAATTTCAAACGTTCTTTTTTTTATATAACAGAGCATTCTTCGTAGATAGTCCCATAAAAAAGCTTTTCAAACAAATCGTTTTGTTATTTTTATATAAAAAACAAAGTAGTCTGTTTTTTAAATAAAAATAACAAAATTTAGGAATGCCCGCACATATCTCCGGAACTTATGGACTGATTTGAAAAAATATTATTTTTATATATTTTTTCAAATCAGTCCATAAGTAAAGTATAATAGGATACAATATAGGTTCCACAATGGTCCTACAATGTTTGCGATGTTTTCAAAATAAAAACAACGGAGAAAATATGTTTCGAAAGTTTTCGCACTTTTAAGGTGTTTGAAGTCGGTTTTAGTATTTTCTGTGAAAATAAACTCTTCAGGAATGCAATAGATCAGTAAAATGCGAAAAAAGATAAACGTTGCTGACCTGTTGAAGTTTGGAATTTTTTTTATTTCTGCTGTGGGGGGCCGTCTCTTGTGGCCCTAGGATAGTAGCTTCGCCTGCCTCCCCCTCAATCCGGCCCTAACGACATGTAACAGCGTTTACTTTATGCACGTCAGAACACTACATAAATCAGAATGTAAACCATTAAAAATTTACCATTAGATATATTGTGATGGCGAACGTCTTTATAATAATATTGCCAGCCCCGGATCTAGGAGGGGCGTTGCACCGGGGCACCAACCCCGGATGTTTCAGGGGGCGCCAAATTCCTAATACAATATAATTAAAAATAAAGAGCTTGCTCCTCGAAGCGCCTAGCACACCGACTCTGGTTGTTTTGATCCTGTTGCTCGCCGTCGACTCGTAGGGGAAAAAATATTCCTTTAATTTTTTGCAACTTCTGCATATTTGTAATTTTTTTTTTAATTATTTTCAGTGCTTTTCAATGCCCCTTATCAATGCAATAGATAAACAGAGATTGACGGAGCGTGAAATAAACGGTTCTTAAGGTGGGAGGTGCTTGCAGAGTATAGTTCTACACAACCAGTTTTATTAATTATTTTTAATACGAATATATTATATTAAAATACTGATAAAAAGTATTAGTCTCGCTGAGTTTCTTACGCCGATTCTTCTCAGGTCAGTGGCTTTCCTTTCGAACCGGTAGTTCTTTTTCCCTGTGTTCACTTCTATATAGAATAAACATATTTTGATTTTATATAGCATTGATGCACAGATGTGCCATAAATCATAGGAAAAAATTTAATTGTTTCTGTTCTCAGTATCTATGCAAATGCGTTTTTCCTACTTAAATTATTTATATGTCCAGATTCCTAGGTAATTATATATAATATAAAGCGCAGCGTAATTGGTGAGGCATAAGTTGAGGTGGTAGAGCACATCTTTCACGCAGCTCTTGCTGCACTTCTACGGTCGCGCTCACCTAGGAATATTCAACTACCTCTCACAAATCACGATATAAAAGTATGCATGGCTTTTGGAGTTACCGGATAGCTATCCGGTCCATCCTACCCTCTTCTTTTCGACTCCTTTCCCATCCAAATCCATTTTATATTCGTTAGCCACCTTACCCATTCGATTTAAATTCCCAGGCTGGCAACGCACACGCAACTCTTCGGATGTTGTGTCTGCCCATGGGGGACGGGGTTGTTTAACATCAGGTGAGCCGTCTGCTCGTTTGTCCTCCTCCCCATGGAGCGCCGCCCATCGCGAATGTAAAGAGTGTATCAGTTTGAGTGCACTTTTTAAAATCGGAATCTTTTCTTTCTCATGCAAGTGGCAACTCTGAAATTTGACCGCTGTTACCTCTGTTTATTCCGATTATTAAAAATGGAACGCTTTTCGAAAGAACAACGCTTTATTATTGTGAAAACTCATTATAAGAATGGGGAAAGTTACGCTGAAACCGCTCGCAAACTTCACCAAATTTTCAACCGAAAAAGTGCTCCTAATGTGTCAACCATTAGATTTGTCAAAAAATTTGAAGAAACTGGGTCGATTATGGATAATAAGAATCCCCTGCGTCAACGTACTGGTCGGTCTCTTATAAACATTGCCGCTGTGAACGAAAGTGTCGCCGAAAATCCGACAACATCAATTCGTCATCGTTCTCAACAACTTGAAATTTCACGAAGCTCTACGCAACGAGTTTTGACTAAAGACATCCACCTTCATGCGTACAAGATTCAGTTAACTCAGGAGCTCAAACCAGCAGACCGCGGAAAGCGCCGACAATTCGTTCAATTGGTAATGGAGCAAAGTGAATTGGATGCCAAGTTTTCGAAAAAAGATTCTCCGATGAAGCGCATTTCCATATGAATTGGCTTCGTAAAAATTGTCGAATTTGGGACTCGTCGAATTTTCATGCAATCCATGAGAAACAAATGCACCCACAATGAGTAACTGTCTGGTGCGGATTTTGGTCAGGCGTCGTGATTGGACCTTACTTTTTTGAAAATGAGGCCTAAATTGCAGTGACTGTTAACGGCATTTGATACAGGAATATGATAACGAACTTCTTGTGGCCTCAAGTGGACGGCATGAATCTGGACAACATGTGATTTCAACAGGCCGGCGCAACCTGCCACACCGCGCATGAAACATTCGACTTATTGCAGCAACGAGTTCCAGAACACATTATCTCACGAAATTCTGATGTCAACTGGCTTGGTGGCCAAGATCGTGCGATTTAAGGCCATGCAATTTTCTTCTATGGGGTTTAATGAAATCTATGGTTTATGCGAATAAACCCGAAACAATTAACTCAAATCGGAAATCCAAAGCGTCATCGGTGAGATACAGCCACATCTCTGTGCAAAAATGATGGAAATTTCATGAAAAGAGTAATGGCTTGTCATCGGAGCCGTGCGGGTCATTTGTCGGATATTTTATTCCATACTTAATTGGCACATGTCTTCTCTACAATACAATAAAAATATCACAACTCTTTCATAAAATACTTGTTTTCATTTTAAAATGAAAAAGTGCACTCTAACTGAGACACCCTTTATTACTCAAGCATTTGAGTTTGTGTGTGTAAAATGAAAACAGGGAAAATTTTAATTTCATGTCTTTAAAAAATCACGTTGTTTGTATGGAAGTTTGAACTTACGAAATGATGATTAGATCGATTGAAATATGCCACAATCAATTGCGTATTGCTCCAGTAAAACGGGGATATGAATGCAGATTAAAAATTTGACTTTAAGTCTATTTTATTTCACTACTTATTATTATTAATCCGTGAAACAAACAAACAAAATAAATATATAAATCTATTTTTACCCTTGACTTCGTTCGCGTTATTATCAATTAATAAAATAATCGAAAAATATTATGTATGTTGTTCATAGTGATTTAAATACATAATAAAATTCAGAAAAAGAAACACAAAGCATGCATTTTTTTTAAATTAAAAAAACCGGTCAAGAGCGTGTCGGGCACGCACATGATAGGGTTCCGTACCGATTCGATGGTCCGTCCGACCGCTTGACAAAATAAATACCGACAAATTTCATTTTGCGGTTGACTCCATACGTTTTGT
>JAOCPS010695827.1:0-10600 GCA_025505425.1 Graphium colonna | reverse complement strand
CTTTTACCAGTGTTTTGTGTTTTTCTGTGCTTATCAGCTTTATTCAACGCTGATATTGGCAGAAACACCGAGACGTTTTTGGTAGAGCCATTTTTAATAAAAAAAAGAGGAAGGCAATACAAATTTTAAATATAATGTTCTTCGAAAACTATACAAAAATCAGGGCAAATAACTATCGCGAAATTTTATGAAAATTGTTTAAATTTTGATGTTAATATTTATCGATACTAACATCACTCAATTGTTTTGCCTTCCCTGAATTTTTCCACAAACACTAGAACTTCATGGTATGGTATTAAAGTTAAAATTTTCTTTTAAGTATAATTACGAATTGTTTGCACGGGAGCATAGAAAAGTGTTGGTCTGAGACTTTTTTAGGTAATTTTTAAAGTTTTTCTCTGCGTATGATCCCGATCCTCGTATTTCAAGAAAAAATCTAAAAGAAGAATTAGTAAAATCGGTTCAGCTTTTCTCGAGATTTACGCTTAGCCACAAATTCAGCGATTCATTTTTATAGTATCAGAATATTCACTTTTAAATACGCATCTAGATACTCACTGTTTATATTATGAAAATATACCGGGAATAAATTTTCCATCGTGAAATAGTAGTATTCATTTTGCCATTTAGACGATAGATAAACATGAATCCAGGCTAAGCGTTTGCCAAATCTGCAAATACAATCTCTATCTACACAAAATACTATGTAATAACTTTGAAGACAGTCGCGTTGCAAACAGTTTTCTGAAATTATGATACAAATTTAAGAAAATTACTTTATTCTTTTCAAGCAATATTTATTTCGATTTAAATTTATCTCATTATAAGTACAAAATTATTAAAAATAATTAAGAATGAAATTGTAAATTAAGTGTTACAAATCAATGGATTTGCTCATTATCAATCTTAGCAATGAGAAACCATTTAATAGCTTATTGTTTCTTATGTTACATAAACTGTTTTTGATAAAAATAAAAAATCTGCCATATGCGTATTGAATTCGCACACAACTTTTGTACAATTTATTTTTTTTTTCAATTGTGGGCTTGTTATATTTTTTTTATTTATTAAGCCTTTTTGATTTGTTGTTATAGTTGCAATAGAAATATAGATTATGTGTCCTTGTTATGATTCACGAGATACAGTCCGTATACAGACAGTCGGTTGGAAGGACGACGGTTCCCAATTGGCACGGAGCCCTAATAAGTTCTTTTTTCGCACAGTTAGGTAATAAACGTATTTAGAAAGACAGCGTAATGGACCTCTTTTGATGTTAATAAATATAGCTTCGAAATGAATAACTAATATCACAAATAATATTTTCATTTATAAAGCATTTGAGGTAATAAGAGAAAACGTCATCACAACACTTAGTATAAATTCTGACGCAGTGCGTGTGGTATTTCGACGGGACGGTCTTGTTATGGATGAGAAACGATTTTATATTCTGAAAATAATTGTTTTTAAGCTGGGATGTAACAGACTTTAATAAAGATCTAATAACATGTTAGTGAGAATACGCGTCAGTAAAAAGATTTTCCCAACTAGACTCACTATTGTTGGACAGGCAATTTTGAATACAACCCAATAAAGTCTTAGCAAGCAATATCCTTGCGTCTCTTGGAATTATTTTAAGTACTGGTACATTATGGTAAATAAATACGATCCGAATATAATTTGAAATTTACGTCATTAAAATTAAAATCGCTGTTATGTAGATAACGGTATGCTGTGAAGCCAAAGCCTGATGTAGATGTATCCGTTTTAAATGGATATTTAAATCTATATTAAATTTAAAAAGCCTACCTTTGTTGCAGTTTGGACATTGTAGGAAATCCGTTTGAGAACAAACACTGTTGTTCATTCGGCTTAGAGTCTGTAAAAGAGCGCCGCCGGAAGACCTTGACAACGCACCGCCCGGCGCCGCTAAGGGTGAGGTGGGCGATACCGAGAGCCTGGAAACGTTAAAAAAATACATTAATTTATATCCCAAGAAGCAAAGCTATACATTATGCAATTATTATAATACTCCCCAGGTTTCACTACGGAAGCCAAAACATGTTATCTTGAGAGAGAAGACCTGGATGCCAGCAAGAAAATATACTGAAATTAAAGAAAAAGTATGAAAATCACCTTCTGGGACCAATAGAGTTTATTTACATAATATTATAGATCAGAAATAGTAAATGAAATAGAAAATACGTAGCTCTTGAAAGGTTGACTTAAATTTCTTTTCATTCATATCTATATACGATAGAATTAAATAAAATAGATACCCAAAATTTTATTCAGACTAAACGTAATCGGGTACAAAATATTCAAAGCGGAATTGTTCAAGTTCGAACCGTACGTAATTGTTCTGTGCTGAAATGAATGCTTTTAAACTTTGTATGGTAATAAAAAACATAGAACAAATATAAACCCCGCAAATTTAGTAAGCTCATTTAATTACACCGAGACAAAATCAGTGCTAACTTAGAATATACAATTAAAGCTCATAAATATATATATATATATATGACTTATAAATTGTTAAACATTTACCAGAATCCCGAAAAAAATGTTAAATAAATTTCGGGTAAATTTTTTATAAAAGATATGACTGTGGTTCATCTGATTCATGGGCAATTAAGCGGTTAATTGTTTCTATTTTTGAGTTTTTATTACGTTTACCTAATTATATGAATGAAAATGTGGGTAGCTCTAATACTGTAGTTTAATTTTATTTATTATTGGTTCCCGGGCAGCTGGCTTTTTATTTAAGTTTTCGTTAAGAAAGCACCATAAGTATAAATTAAGAAAATGGCAATATTAATTTTACCAATATTGACCTTCAGGTGGACTTTAATTAATAGGTCATACTTCATTGTGGTCTCCCCTAGTAAAAATAATAATAATACCAAAAATATTTTCATACCCTAAAATATAATAAATTGTTTATTTTATTCCACAACCAAATAAATAAACGACATATCAGTTTAACTAAACTAACAACAATTTAGGAAACCAATTAAAATATAAATAGCTGTGGACCACTGGTGCAATGGTATATAATAAACCCGTAAAGCGCGGGGCACCAGGTAACCACCCCGCAAAATATTGAAAATAGTCTACAAAAGTAAAAATATAATAAACTAAAATTAATCTACATAAAATAAAATAGAGTGGGAACCTAACTACTGACTCTAACATCAAAATCCGATATCAGATATTGTTTTTAGAGTGTGAGTGTGTGAGATTGGGGGAGAGGAGCATATGTGACTTACGTATATATAATCAAAAAGTTACTACGATATCACAGCCAATATTTTTTTTATTGTTCAAGTTTAGAAAGAAATCTGTGAATGTGTGTGTGTTTGACAGTCAATAGTGACAAATATTTCTTACGTCAAACAATCATTTTAGTTATTTTTTTACAGTATCTAACTGCCGTGTGGATGGCCAGTGTTACAAACTGTTGTTAATAAAATTATTAACTTCATTTTAGTGAACTTGAATATATGCTTATTTATCTCATCCCAAAAACTATATATTTTTGATCTACTTTCATATGTACTGCGTGTACATTTTCCATACTACAAAAATATATACTTTACCAAGATACAATATTTACTAAAATAGTAAATGCGATTTGAAAACTTGGCGGATCGACGAACTGTGAAATGCATTATTGCTTTTACTTTATATTTGTACTAGATATTTTACCGTCTATAGTAAAACGTAAGAGAATTAAGAAAAAGAAACAGATGTTTAAGATTTGTTTAAGCAATGGCTGGGGATCGCTTTAAACTGAAAAGTATGTATTCATTCGACATACCTCGCGACTTCAACATTTGTGCTTTGGAAATTCTTTATCTGTTAAACCCCTCGCGTATTCTGAACATTGTTTGACTGTTTTAAAGGGCAAATGAAATTCTTTTCGTATCTTAAAACGAACGACTATACGAACCTTTCGTATAGTTAGCATTTTGTGTAATACACAAGCTTTTATTTAATTGGCATTTATTATAAACTTGATTTGAATATTTCATTTGAAATAAATATGTCAAATCAAATGTTCAAATCAAGTTAAGAATAGAATAAAATATGCTTTATTGTACACACCAAGAAATAGAAAATATATCACATATTACACATAAGATCCTTAATTTAGGTAGTACAATGGGCGGCCGTATTACTTAGAGCAATCTCTTCCAGGCAACTATTGGATGGAAAAAAATCACAAATGTTAAAGTGTGGGTAACTGTATCGGATATAAAAATAATAAATTTATCGTAAACGAAATACAAAGATTTATAAATATATATACAAACATATTATGGATACATACGAATACACTGAAATATTAATTCAAATGTAAATGGATAAACATACATGTAAAATATAATTAAATATTTATATTAGTAAGATATTGATATTTGAAGTTCTGCAAATGCAAACAACTTTGATCCGCTTTAGCTCATCTCGGAAGACCCAGGTTGTGGAATGCTGTTTAGCACCAGGATCATAAGCATAAATCCAAGATTTGTCACCTCTGATTAGGTCATAGACGTGATTTGACTCTCCTCACGTGAACCTTTGGAAATTTTCTTACACCATCTGACGCCAGCCGCCTTATGATTAACGGAAACTAAATGCGGGATTCATCGGCAATCAGATCTGGCATGTGATCACATGACGTTCGAGTATCAGTTGTCTCACAGAAACGATTTTTTCTTCAGTAAAGGCGAATTTTGAACGTCTTTCACAAGATTTGTCACTAAGATTTGGATTTCAACGCTGGAATTCTAAATACCAGCGTTCGACAATGCGCCGACAAGGGGCGTCATTATTAAATACAGATTTTAACTTCGCGATACATTGAATCCGGGTTGGACTTCGCCAAAAGGTGTAAAAAATTAAAGCACGAACATTTTCCTTCGAAAGATTCATTTTCGACCTTTTCACCGATTCATTCAAAGCAACGTGTGACTAAATATTCGTATTAATCCCAATTCATTCAGTTGCTTTGCTACTCTAAATTTAAACAAATTTGAAAATTAAGCAATTCAAAATTCAAAATTTGCGGTAAATATTTCAATGATAGAACCTCAAAGGCATGCCTGTTATAACAGAAAACGGTAAATGTATTTTTCTTTTTTGTAACACTTTATTGTTTTTGTGTATATCTAACACGTTATGCCATATTTTATATTGATAACGAACCAGTAATCAATACAAAAATCTGGCACTTACCCTATAATTAAAGCTTACCTCATTTGTCATCTAGAGACCTGTTGTGTCAACAATGTAATTGTCGAAATATAATTTTAGTTGTAAAATAATGACAGCCTTTTTTTATAAATTTAATAAAATCTGTTGTAAGCAGTGTATTCTTAAATACAAAGGGTATTTCAGTATGACGATTTAATGGCATAAACATAACTGTTGATTCATGATATTCAATGTTGATTCCGCTTAGTACGCAATATCCGGGGGTGGCCAACAGCTTACGATATTCCGATACTGCTTAGATTTTAGGCCCAAGAGTAATTTTGATAATGAAACGTCAGATTAACAATTTATTTATTTTATATCAGTTGTCTTTATAGAAACCAAGTAAATAAGTTTTTTAATTATTTTAGATTCCTTGCACTTGCTAAAGATATTTTTACAATATTTAATCGTAACCGTGACATTAGATATAAAAAAATAAATATTTTGTTAGTAGTGTTTTATTTATCACTCCTAAGATTCTGCACGCCTTATCTTATAACTTGACCCAAAATAATTGTAGCCATTTGCAAAGCACTGCAGTTCCCGCAATTTCCGCTATTGAATCAGTCTCCATTACAGTATGCATATAGTATGCAGCATTGAGTATGAGTATTTATTTGTATGAATTGCATGTTTATTTGAATATTTTACACTTAATTTTTTAATGATCAAATAACTATATTTTTAACATTTATTTTTGTTTTACAATTTAATTATTTCATACTTTAAGTAAAACTCAATTTTATTTTAGCGTTAAGAAGCATTGTTATTGAAAGGAAAATGCCCATGGTTATATGGATATATAGCATACCATACTAAGTTGAAGCAAATTGAAATATTCTTTTTGAGACTAGACTTCATCATCATTTTAACTCCTGCAAAAGATCTTTTCGTAAAGAAAACTTAAGTGTTGATGATATTTGATAAAATCGAAAATTATCTAAGAACTGAATAAGTGGGTATATATGTTTCATTTATATTCAAGAGTAAAATAAATTCTGCTTACATAAGTAGAAGTTATTCGCGTCTGTAAGTTAATTATTGGTAGCACATACTTGTTCTAATTGTTGGGTTGGGTTCTGGGTATCAAAATGATCATTTCATACTGTCTAAAAAAATTCCTCTGAACAAACTTTTGAATAATTAATAAATGTTAGCTTTAAGAACACCCATATACACAGCGTAAAGCTAAATAATCACAAGCTTATTTTTACAGAAAAATGCAGAAATAAGTGCGAATATTCTATAATTTTGCTATATTGTTTTATCAAAAAATAATCTAATGAACCTTTTTTGTTATTTTATGGGATTATTAACGAAAAATTAACATAAAAGAAGAATGTTTGAAATGTGATCATAAATGACGGAGATACGTGTAAAAATACAAAAATTAATTTTTTGCTTTTGGGTATTATCCTTTATACTTTTTTGCGATTTATCCTCATTACGACATCAAGTATCGGCAAAAAATTACGAATTTTGTTGTTGTTTTATATGACTTACATTTGGGCACAGAAAAATAAAGAAATCATTATTGGAATATTAAATCAAGATGCAGAAATATTTCAGCGACAACGTAAATTTTACTATCCCTTTTCTGTTTATACCGTCAGAAATAAGACTTATTTAAAAAAAGAAACACTTATGACTAAGAATAATTTACTAACAAATAAAAATGTAATTCAATTTAAATGCAAAGTAAGCACACGTGAGGAAGTTATTGCCAGCTCGTAAGGCAGGTTCTGCTGAAAAGAGTGAGCGAGAAACTCAGCTCAGCTCAGCAGTTGCTCTTTTAAATTAACACTTATTAAACAACTTCCAAATTAAAAGTTTATCACTTTGCAATTATCTTTAAAACAAACATCGGCTAACTTTTAATATATAAGTTATGTTATGTTTAAACGTAATTCATTTAATATTCATTTGTTATATAAAAGTATCGTAACATTAATTATAAATAATTGTTAAATTCCATGCTTTTTGAAAATCTTAAAAAAATATTTTTTTTTTATTTCACTTCTTCAAATAACGTTAATAGTTAATTTAAAAACTAGTTTTCAATTTTGTTTCTGAGACCGCCTAGTTCTCAGAAACAAAATTGTATGTATATGTAAGACATTTTTAGATTAAACAGTTTTACGGATTTAATTGCGGTTTATTTTCAATTTTATCACCCGATGTTTCGAATCCTTTACAAAGTTTAAGGTCATGGGTTCCTACCTGTGACATCGAACGTGTCAGTTTTCAGAGTCATCAGGACT
The DNA here is from genome assembly GCA_025505425.1 of Graphium colonna. Classification (NCBI taxonomy): domain Eukaryota; kingdom Metazoa; phylum Arthropoda; class Insecta; order Lepidoptera; family Papilionidae; genus Graphium; species Graphium colonna. The sequence continues at coordinate 3,083 of JAOCPS010695827.1, read as the reverse complement.
CTGAAAACAGAGATGTTCGATGTCCTAGTGTCGCTTATCAATCCTGCATACCGTCAGCTTTAATATTTATTTTTATTCCGGTCTACGCAATAACTGCTTATAGTATTTTTAGGCCTTGCGGTGTCGTGCTTATTTCTTGAGTTGATTTTATTTATAATGCGATCCAAATAAAATGGTTGCACTCAACCATCTTCCCCATAGAAATTTGGATGTTTCTTAATTTCAATAGCCGTACAAATCCTTGACAGGAACTGGTGTTCTATTGCAAAGATTTTTGGCCTACCAAATCTGATGTAATGGTTTGGCCTTTTCAGAGTATGTTGACAAACTCCAGACTAATTTTGTCTATTATTTTTTATATCGGCCTTTCCCCGGGTTTATATAGCTCTCTTCGTTTGGCCTATATGGGGGATATCACATTCACAATCACGCTTGTACACTTCTGGATCTTGTAGAGGGATATTTCAGATGATAGGTGGTAAAAGTTGACTTATTTGCTTCAGCGGCTTATCAAATGTTTTAATAGAGGATCGCTTCAAGATGTAGCTAATAATGTCTTTAACTCCTCTGACATATGGTAAGACAGCAAATACTTGCTCTACGGTGGCCGGCTTCACTCGGTCACTGTGACGTTGGCGTGGTGCTGGGATCTTGTTGTCGCGCAGAACCTGCTTGACATGTTGTAGTCAGATGTTGATCGTCACAGACCCCACGTGCTGTCTGAAACAAAGATTTGCCCACGGTAGATAACTATGAAGGATGATGGTGAGAGTCACTATTTAAATAACAGTTTGTATGGCTTGGTTTCCTATGTACAGTGTGATTCAATGTATTGTTGGCCTTGCCGCTTACTAAAACATCTAGAAAAGCTAAGGAATTACGTGCTTCTAATTCCATTGCAAACTTAATTTTTGGAGTAAAGATCGTCAAGAATGCACTTATTTTCTCTGATGGTAAATTTGTGAATTGTCATTTACATACCGCTTAAAAAATCTAGGATGTATGGGAGCTGTAATAAGGGCCTTCTCCTCAATATCCTCCATAATTGTGTCAGCTACAATAATTAAATACACACACAATGTGTGTCTTTTTAATAATTAATATCCTGAATAAGTATTCCTAAATTATAAATACGTAAATTATCGCAGTTGTAAATTTACGGCTACAACACTAGGCTAGCGTCTTGCTCCGTCTTACGCCTTACAGCCCTTTTCATGGCTCACGCTTGAATTATTTGTAATCCGGGAATGTGTACATTTGAAACCTTTGAAAACAAACGGCACTATTTGTTTTGTTTTGTTTCCGAGAATTGTTTTACAACACGGCACTTCACATTTAATAATTTTTGGTAAATTATAAATTAAATTAACAGAGATACGTACAGCGCCTAAATTACTTCGTTACTAATTAGACGTTAAGACGCGACTTTGGTGTTGACGACCATTCAAACTTTTGCTCGTTAATGAATATTCATAAATTTATAAATATTAAAGGATAAGTTCTGCTTAAGCTTAACGTTGTTTTAGCAAGTGTTCACAAACTTAATTTTAAATAAAACGCGATATTTAGCCATCCTTTCGAGAGATATCTATCTTCAACAAGTGCGCATATTGTATTATATTTTTAGAACGATGAAGAACACATGGAATGAATGTTTTTTTAGTATGGATCTCGCCAGTCGGGAAAGCCACACGGGTCCTTCCCTTGTTACCGACGAATCGAAACCTTCATCTTTAGTAAAAATTTAACTTGAGAATGCTCAACGACTACACCACAAAAGTGTGACTCATCACGATAAATGCAAAAGGTCTAGACCTAGAGCACGTGGGAAATAAGCCTTTATAATTTTGACAGCTTTGTTCATCCTGATTATGTATGCTTATTATTCACATATTAAACGAATTTCATTATTTATAACAGTGGCTTTAGTTGGCCAATTATTTTAAATCTTAAGAATTTATGAACCTTCTCACTTCTAACATAATCTACTGCTATCAGTTAATATTTAAAAATTTAAATAAATATTATAAGTTTTTGCAAATATCGTAATATGCAATGTCAAACTAACTTTGACAAAGGTCGCAAAAGCATACAGTCATAATATATTATGGGCGTGATAACCTGGGTTTTAGATGTTACTCTTATCTTTTGTCTTACTAATATATTTTCATTAAGTTTAACTTTAATTTATATTTTTGTTTTGTTTAGTCAGTTAATTTTGTTTGTGTTATTAAAGATCAACGTCAATTGTGACAAAACTGCCATTTCCACAGATGGGAATAGGAAGCCTCCAAATCCTTGAGTCACGATGCAGTCAAGATAAAAACTCCTATCTCCAAAAAAATGTGTGCTGAAATAGAAAGTCATCCAAAGAAGTACCAAACTGCAGATCTGTTTAAGAAAATAAGGCACATCACAAGAACTTTCAAGCCATCCATCTGGATAATTAATGACAGCGAGGAAAATCTTCTGAATGACTTAGAAAAGGCGGCAAATCGATTGAAAGAATACTTTGCCGAGCTTAATAAGGAGGACACCACCACGCCTGAAATAACTGAGTCGAACAGGTTCTTGGAACTGGAACCCGATATCCTCCTGTCAGAAGTCGAGGAGGCTGTTTAAAAACTAAAGAAAACAATTCGAAAGGTAACGGCCAAATCACATCGGAAGCTCTAAAAGCTTTCGGACCAAAAGTTACAGCTATTCTACATGAAATCTGCTTGACGGTATGGAAAACCTATAAATGGCCAACAGATCGGGTGCACTCAACCATACTACACCTCCACAAAATAGGCTCGGTTAGGAACTGCAGTAACTACAGAAGATTTTCACTTATTTGACACGCTAGTAAAATCTTTCTACACATAATCGAGCATACTCAGAGCTTTTTTGGTCTGACAGATTCCACAGAAGAAAGCAGGACTTGTGAAGGGAAAAGGTACTCGAGAACAGATCTTGAATGAAAGATTGCTGGTTGAAAAATGTTACACGTTCAATACCCCAATGGTATTATGTTTCGTAGACTATCAAATGGCTTTTCACTGTGTCATTTATCCGAATTTGTGAAAAACGATAAAATGGGC
>JAOCPS010695498.1:0-10601 GCA_025505425.1 Graphium colonna | reverse complement strand
TTATATAAGAGCCCCATTGGAATTTTTCACCTATTGTAATGCCAAGGAATACTGTCGAGTCCACAAGGTCTAACTCTTCCCAATCTAGGATCACATTTCTTTTCATTTCTTTATATAAGGTGTCATCTAGTACTAAACCACTTAGGCAATTGTGAGTGAGCATTATTTAAATCGTCATAATTTAAAGAACGTCATTTAATTTTAAATATTAGAGTTAGAGTTATCATCAGCAAATAATACTATCTCATGATTATTATTTACAATATGTAGGTAAGTCATTTATATAGATGAGGAAAAGAAAATCAACTACGAAGTCAGAAGCTTGAGTGCGGCATTTTTTATACCACTGTGGCTTAATTTCCTGACCTGCATCAGTAATTGAGCGACTTCTCGTAAAACCGATTTATTTGATACTCAAAATATAAGGCGCGTTAAATTGTATCAATATTTTATTTAAAATCAGTTTTATAAAATTTTGCTAAGAGTAGACAGTATAGACGTAGACATAAAATGATTGAGGTCTGTAATACTGGCAGATTTAAACACACGCAATAATTTTACTATATTTCATAAGGTTAGGAAATTCTCTCGATAAATACAATTATTAAAAAGAGTTGCTATGTAAGATGAGATAACGTCAATGACAAAATTGATCACCTTATCAGAAATTGCCTATAGATCAACGGTTCTTTTAATATCTAAATATTTAGAACTACTTATAATGTATTTATCGCATACACGAGACAAACAAAGTTCTTATTTACATTTCCTAGTATCTTTTAATAAAGAATTAACAACAGTCGGAGAGGAGAGAGGTGACTTGGTAGTATAAACAGGAATGTCAGCAAAAAAAAATTATAAGAATTTCTCAATATCTTGATCAGCTGTAATCTTGTTATCTTAAAAATTTAATGTTATTTTCGAGTTGGCATTTATGACCCTTCTAGTTTCACTTTTAATTATATTTCAAGTAATTTTTATTTTATCGGGTGCACTTTTTATTTTATTTCTTAAATGTTATGATTTTCCTATATAGCATACCTTTTTAAATATTTTCGAATAATTACTTATATAAATTGCAAAAGAATTATTACGATTATATATCCTTTGACTGTAAAGTTCATATAAAAGTAAATATAGAGTATCTACATTTATAAATTCCAACTGTTGCCCTTTCGCTAAAAACTAAATAACTTTAATAATTATGTGACTGTCTTAGAAGTAAATATAGTAATAAATTTATTTTTTATTAGTTTAAATATTGTATTATAAAGCTCATTAGGGTTTTCTTTATATGATGAATATGGAAGTTTATTTATTATATTACTTCTTAACTTCTCAATACGTAGTCTATTTACAGGAACAAACATAGTCTTTTTAATTTATTTTTTTAAATGATTTGAAAAGACAAAATTATCTACAACGATCAGAAGTTAAGATATTTATGATTTATTTATCGATCGATTGAAAGTTGGTATATATGTTATCTATACAAGTTGCCAAAACGTCAGTGATACGCGTTGATTCAAGGAATAAATTAACAATTTTATTTTATTGAACTTTACAATGATCTCAATCTAATACTTTTGGTGCAATTATCTAGTAAATTTATGTTAATGTCACCATATACTGTAATGGTTTAGTGTCTAATTTTTTTCTTGCTACTATTTCTTATAAGTCTACGTTTTCCTACTGTATTTTCACCTTCTTTCAAATATATCTTTGTAATTTATAATCAAATGCGCAGGAGATATTTGTTATAAATGAAGAAAGAAACGCAAAAGTGACTTTTTATAGAGGTATCTGACTGGTAGATGCTTGATGAGCTCGTGAAGCTGGCAATAATATGACCGAACTTTTTTGACCGACCGGATTTAAAACTATGACCTCAGATAAGTGAGGCATTGGCTTGTGCTGCTAGAGCTCATTGGCGGCGTATCCGGTTGCAGGGGTGTTATCAAAATTACTTAAATATATTCTTGCTGAACTCGTTGAAAAATATTAAAATGCTATATGTTATTTTTAAAGATCACAAAATTGAGGTAACATTTCAAAATTATAATGTAATAAGCTCGTAACTTGTTCGTATACGCCATTCGGTCATATTATTAACAAATGACATTCAAAGCTACATTTGTCTCCCCAAAAATAGAAATTTGCTACGGTAGAGTCGTTACACTGAGTAGTAATTCATTGTTAAACGTTCCAACTATTATTTTATAGGTGACATGTATGCAGTGCACGTTTGCGTAAAATGATGCAAGGTTTATGACTTATGATTATGACATAACTTCTTTATTGCACGACGATGAAATATATTCAAATGGTAACTTCGTTTCGACTACGTGATAAAATATAGTTAAGGCTTGTTTTATAACTTTTCATCGAGACTTGAATGTAAACTACATTAATTAATCTATTTATTTTGAACGATAAAAGGGCTGAAGCTATGTAAGCTAAAGGTTATTTTTTTTCCTTATAAACTTGTGTATTGCTATAAAGCAATAGGAACAAAAATGTATAAATACATTATACACGATTTTATATTTACGCCAAACATCAGCGAACATACACTTAAAAATATTGGTGTTTTTACATTTTTGTTATAATGTTAGTAAACCACTTTCGAAGTTTGCCATGGCCATGTCTACCCTTTTCTTTTTCCACTCCTATCCCCCCAAATCCTGACTCCCGACCCATCCTATCCAATCAACCTATTCTGTGCAATTTCCCAGGCTGACAGCGCACTCGCGACTCAATGTTGCGACTGTCTACACAATCACACACACGCACACACACAAACACACACACACACACACACACACGCGCGCGCGCAAAATTGCCCATATTGTTTTGGGTGGAAGGGACACAGGAGTCGATACAGGTTTAATTCCTAGTTCAGGATTCAGGGACTCAAAAGTGTTTATAACTGTAATTTTGACAATAAAGATTTATTATTATTATTAAAAATTTTAAGAACCTTCAAAAGTTTGTGTAAAATAATAAAGTAAATAATCCCAATGGATTTGAGTACGTGAGTTTTGAAAATTCCCTCGAGCCGTCTTTAGTCCACTAGTCAGTCTGTCATAACTCTGAAAATTGCATTTCAGCCTCCCGCTCCACATTGCTCTGAACATTGTTAATCAAAGAAATAAAACGAACGTGAACCGTCATTCACATTCTTAAAATAGTTAAATCTTTTCTCTCTGTCTTTTTATGAAATTCCCTTCAAAGAAAAAATCAAAAATTTTCCTATATTAGTTTTTTCGTTTTATCAGCAGTCATTTTCTGAAAGAAAATAGTAATCAAGAGGGACGCAAGAATAACTTTTATATTTCAGGATTACTTATAAACATGAACATATTTCAACATTACATGGACCCTATAAAATCAAAAATGGAGCAGACAAGTGAATAAGAATTTTGCAAAATGTCTAGATCTAATTTACTATAAATATAAATAAAACCACAAAAAATCAATACACAAATTTTACTTCATAATTGAAAAGTAAATCGGTATAAGGTATAATAACTACTAAATTATCATTAACAAAATAAGTTCTCATTAACGTTATCTGTGCAATGAATGTGATATTTATAATGAAACGGAATACCGTTGATGCTAAACACTTCATTCTAAACAACAAATGCAAAACGGAGGGAGATAAGCCCAAGTCAATTGAGACACCAAAAAGGTCTCAAACGTTGAAAGGAAAACTACCGTCTACAGGATCATTTAAATTTGTTTTAAAATATGAATAAAGTATTTTTAAATACAACTGCATTATAAATATTGTTATTTATGTATGTAGCGTAGAGTCAACAGAAGGGAACTGCCGCTCAAAAAATCCGGAGGAAATCCAACGTAGGCCAAGGCACACATACGGTACGTTTCAGAACAGAAAATCAAAAAGTGGAATGGATTGCATACAAAAAACGGTCCTGTAACACGGACGTGAGCGCCTTGTGGAACATTTTGTATGGAAGCAGTGCATTCGGTCTAGAACGCGTTCAGGCAAACCGATGCAAATTCCGCGTGCGTGCGCCAGCCGGTTGTCCTAAATACGTCACCTTAACAATAACAAGATAATGGCATAATAAACTCTTTTGTGGTATAGTTACACTGCTATCGTAAGTTAATTATATACTTATTTTGAACGTCAACTTCAACAATCAACAAAAACAACTGATGTATTGTTAACATTGTCATTGACCATTGTTTTGCCTGCAGTGAAGAAAATTTATTTGTTATAGATTTTGTTAGCGCTATTTAAAATGGCGATTAAAGATAAAACAAAGTATTTTACTACCGATTCATACTTTTTAGTTAGATATTGTTATCATTTCATTATATTTTAACCGACTTCAAAAAAGGAGGAAGGTTCACAATTTGAATGTTTATATGTTTATAGAGTTCCGTAGGCCACTAGGAACCCTTATAGTTTCGTCATGTCTGTCCGTCTGCCCGAGCGTCACGAAAATTGGTGACGACATGTATTTTAAAGATCCAAAGATTACTTTTTCAAATAATGTAAAAAAAAATTATCCCTCCTCCGATACAACGAAAAATGTAGCGTATCGTTGGAAAGGTCTCTTATAATGCAACAAAAAGTTCCTAGAATCATCCGTGTGGATCAAACACCACAGTCGCAAGACATCTTAATGCAAAGTTAAAATTAGAGCGTCGTAAAGGGGGGGGGGGGGGAGCTTTACTTTTAAATTTTATATTACTACAATAATACTAAAAAAAAGGTTATGTATTTTGCGCGTGTCTCCATTTTTGAACCAATTTCAAAAAATCGTTTTTCATATGATCTGCATTTTTGTACTTGGTTGTAGCTTATTTTTTAAATTAAAATTAAAAAAATAGGAATTATAACACATATCTCGGCGACTTATTAACTGATTTCAAAATTTATTTGTTGATCTGATGCAATGGTCCATCATTTTTTTTAAAAAAAATTTGTTTTTCAAGGCAAAATAACGTAGAAGTCAGATTAGAGAATAATCCAGGATTTTTTTCCTCATTTTATCTAGCAACCATAAGCAGTTTGCATAATATGTTTATATACGATACATATTAAAATAGGAAAAAAATATAAAATAGTTATTATTATTAAATTATAGTTATTAAAATAGTATATTAATAACGGTCTTTGCAATAATTAATAACACAAATCGGCATTATTTAAGAAATAAGTAACGTATTGTCCGCTGAAAGCTTTATTTCGTAATAATTGGAAATCCTATTTTTCGACTAAAAGTATATTCATCGCACTGGCGTTAATATTCTGTCATTGTCATCATATTATTCTCTAATCTGAGACGGAGAACATATGTTTCGAAAGTACACTTTTAATGCGTTTGAAGTCGGTTATTGTAATTTTGTGAAAAACTTCTCTCCTTAAGTTACAAATTATTTTATGACATCGCCATCTAACACTAATACACAGTTCACAAGTCTTACCGTAGATTTTTGCTACCATACACTTCAAAGGATGCTTATTGATCGTTATGTTACTAATAAACTAAGTACATGCCTATATTGTTACTGCAAAGATAAATTTTCATAATATAAGTGACTTATACGATACCGGATCATAACTCATCGTTAAAATATATTTTGATTGATAGTTTTCCTGAAGCAACTTCATCGAGTTGCTTAGCAATATGTTTACATGTTTTAAATATTTTATCCTACTTATTTTATTAATATTTTAATAATAGGAAATTATATAGCTAACGTTTCGTGTGTAAAAAAAATTTAAATCTCATGTAGTCAGTGTCTGTGCGCTCGCCTTCCATACTGTTTACTCGGGGCGAATGTGAGTTCCGTCCCCGGTGTCGAGACCAATGAAATTGTCAATTTTCTAATTGCAGTTTAACGTGCTGACTTACCACATGGTCTGCAGTGTAGAAAAACATCGTGAGGAACCCTGCATATATAAGGAATATTTCTGAGATATGAGAAGTCCGCCAATCCGCACTGGAGCCGCGTGGTAGGCTATGCCCTATACCCTCTGTCTAAAGGAGGCCTTTGCCAAGCAGTGTTGTACTTCACTTCACTTTATTTCTAGACTTTATAAAAACAGTCAGTATTTAATTTTATACTGCTGCTGCTTCTTTTTACTGCTACTTACGTCGTTAAATGAACTTAACGGTTTCGCTAAATAAATTATTGAAGTATACCTCAAACCTGATTTTTTATCAGAAACTTTAAGGCGACTGGAGTTGCTATTGCCATTACCATGAAAATCCAAAATTTTTGCACGTGCGTTACTTTGTAACTGCTCAACCAATTGTTTTCGAATTTTGTGCAAACATTGTTAGAGGTACAGAAAAGAATGTATTGTACCTAAAATCGAAAATACAATATTATTCCTGGAAAAAAAAATACGACATTCATCAAACACTCGACGTACATACAAGATAAATAACACAATAACGAAAAGATACAAGGTAAAAGAATAAAAATCTAGGAATAAGACAATGAATAAATAAAAAGACAAGATTATTTCACAGAAAATTACAAAAACCGACTTCAAACACCTTAAAAGTGTCGTTTCGGGAACATATTTTTTTTCTGTTATTTTGATTTAAAAAATAAACTACAGAACTAATTTTTCTGAAAATTTTATGGGACCGTTTAAGAAGTATACTTAGATAAAAAAAATTTAATCTGTTCATAAATACCTGAGATACGCGCGAATATACACAAAAATTATCCTCCTTTTTTGTCAGTCAGTCAACACTGTTACAATCAGCCACCATTTGCCCAAATCTGTGAAAACACTATCAACAATCCCAATGGATTTGAGTAGTTTAGTTTTGAAAATTCCCTCGAGCCGATGTTAATCGTCCACTAGTCAGTCTGTCATAACTCTGAAAGTTGCATTTCAGCCTCCCGCTTCACATTGCTTTGAACATTGTAAAACAAAGGAATAAAACAAACGTGAACCATCACTCAAATTTCTAAAATAGTTGAATCTTCTCTCGCTTTTTAATGAAATACCCTTTAAAGAAAAAAAAATTAAATACCTTGAAAAATTTTCCCATATTACCTTTTTCATTTTATTAAAAAGTTTTTTCGACACAATAAAAGAAAGAATCATACCAGTAATTTTTAGAAATAAAAATATTGATCAAGCGGGACGTAAGAATATCTTCGTCTAGGATTACTTATAAATATGAACATATTTAAACAATTTATGGACCCTATAAAAACAAAAATGGAACAGACTAGTGAAAATTGGCAAAACCTTAAACAGAGAAATAATTGTTTACGAATAAATTTTTAATATTTTTAACATTTCCGTTATAGCTGGGTAAAATATCCACAGGATTGAGATTTAAACTTGAGGTCAAATTTGAAAAACGATTTATTACAATTTTCGGTTAAATTTTATTGGTGGAATTTGACGGAAAATAATTATTAAAATTGTTAAAATAAACATAAATGAAAAAAAACTAAAAAGCAATTTATAGCGGAACGAAGTAAAAAGTAAACAATGATTCTATATTAGTATAAATTATTATTTACTTGTTCAGATTAGAGATTAATCCAGATAGATCGCAATGGCAGAATATTGATGCCAGTGCGGTGAATAGACTTTTAGTCGGTAAATAGAATCTCCAATCAATACGAAACATGTGTAGATTTGAGCGGATAATACGTCACTTAGTTATTTATAATAAGTTTTTTTAATAATGCCGAATTTTGTATTTCTTCTTGCAAAAAACGGTCCAAATACTTAAAAAAAGAAACGGAATATCATTTCACCCGTAAATGTTTTTAATTGAACTATTTTATATTATTTTCTTTTTTAATATGTATCGTATATAAACATATGAGGCTAAATGCTAGTTGCTAGATTAAATGGGGAACAAATTCCCACAAAAATATTCAAATGTGATATGAGATAGGAAATCGACAAAATTGTACTTATATATACTTATAATATACTTTATCAACAAAAAACATTGTGTAAAGTAAGGGTTGCCAAAATATTGCATTACAACGACTCAATTTTTTTGCCTGATATGAAAAGAAAAAAAAATAACACATATGATGTTAATTTTCATTAGATACATGAAAATAATTGGTTATTTTCAAAACTTAAAGTTAGACATAATTTAACTGCATATAAAAAATAATGGTTTTATACCATTCTCCTGTTTCATGTTTATGATCTTGAAACTGAAAAGTTTACCTCTATTTGATTGTATAGTAAGATTTACTAGTTCCTGATCGGATCCAGGTGATTGCAAAGAACATATGAAGTTCTCGTACCGATATTTAGTGCCCTTTCGACTTTAACGGTTATTGGAAGGAAAGGTAGCTAATGTGTGTGTCGATACTTCTACATTCGAATTGCGTAATAAGGCTGACTGGACTATTATCACATACAACTGTCCTCGTTTATTATTATGGTGTTTAGGAAACTATTTATCTTTTTTGATGCGAAGAAAGACAAACGAGCAGACAGTTCACCTGATGTTAAGTGATCCCGCCGATCATGGACACACACGACATCCGAAGAGTCGCGAGCGCGGTGTCAACCTGGTAAATTGGATAAAATAGGATTGGATGGAGTCAGTATTAGAGATTTGGAAGGGAAAAGAGTGGCAAAAGAAAAGAGTACTGGTAATTCAAAAAAGACAAAAATAACAGTTGTGAAAAGATGGCATAATTGAACACCTTTTAATCTGCACGTGAAACAATTATAGTTCCCAAGGTGATGATGTTCTATATACTTTTACTCAGATGGCCAGGCGGGCGAATAGCCTAAAGGACATGGGACCTCTGGTGTAGGACATTTATTTTTTATGCTCATATCATTATCTTAATTGTCTAACAATCGGTTGGTTTGCTCTGGATTACTGTTCCCAACTAGAAAACAACAACAAAAGAATTGTACAACACGGTGGCATAAATGAGATTCGACCCTTCGATATCCGATTTGGAATGCAAAGGTCTAAATTATAAAACCATATCCATTTACTTTGATATTATTTTACGTCATAAAATACATTAATAGCACTTTTCATTTTGTTATTAATTTAGCTAAGGCGAGTATCCGACAACTTGCTTGTTTCTTTTCTCGTTTTTCTCAAACTAGGTAACCGTGGAATATGTCCATTGAATTTCAACCAGATTTACTTTAGTGAAATTCAATTTCCGGATTGTCGGACTTATGAGTGACTGGGTCGTTTACGTGGAATAACCGGCCCAAATTTTAAAAACTCACATGCACTAAATCCTCCTATTATTTATGCCTTTGCTTATAGGAATATAAAGAGTAACTTGAAAACTGTATATAGTTTCAACAGCCATATTTTAAGGAAATATAAAATTCTGCGAGAGAAATATATTTCGTAATCCTTAAATTGATGTCTCATCATGATCCAAATGGTAAATTTTATTTAAACAATCTCAATGACCTTAAAAATGACGGACCTGCACAATTCTACGCCAACGTTAACTCACAACTTCTTTTCAACTTAAGAAGAGGCACAAAGAAAAAAAGCTGTGAAAACATAAGGAATACATATAGCCAAGTTGGATTTGGATGTATCTTGAGAAAGGTAAAAATTACGTAATGAACAATGCTTAAAGGTAAGTCTATGCATTATAACCTATAATAAAAAAAAGTAAATCCCTCTAACAGAATAGCCGCACGGACACTTATTAAAATTTATTAATTATTTTAATACACTGGTAATCACAATACAACAATGACTTCTACGTATAGGGTTCACGTTAGTGGTTTTAGAGGTGGTAGAGCATAACAAATTTTCACATCTGTTGCTGCACTTCTACGGCCGTGCTCACCCGGGGAAGTAAAGTTTATAAAATATAAAGGGCGGTGGCTTTATAGAGTCGGCATATATCATCGGCGGCAATAAAGTATGCATGACTTTTGGGGATGCCGGATGACCATGTCTACCCTTTTCTTTTCCTATTCCAATCCTCTCCAAATCCTTAACCCCAACCCTATCCTATCCAATAAACTTCAACCTATCCTATCAAATAAATTATATCCGATCTCCCAGGCTGACCGCGCACTCGCAACTCTCCGGATGTTGCGTTTGTCTATGAGCAACGGGATCACTTACCATCAGGTGAACCGTCTGCTCGTTTGTCTTCCTTTCCATAAAAAATAATAGGGAATGAGATGTAACAATTGTAAGTTCTAAAATCAATACAAGTGTCGGATTTTTTTTTTCACTGAATTGTTTCTCAATTCGGTTATTTTTTATCTTTAATATAACATATATTTACGTTTTTACGTTACAAAGGATGGACTTACAGATTGGTTCTGCAAAAATATCACAAAAACGGTTCAGTATTATTTTTTAAATAAAAACAACCAAAGTGATGTATTGCCAAAGATAATTTCTAAGGCGTTTGTTGTTATCAGTTCTTTTTTATTTAGTATCGTTATGTTTTATTAAGTTTACAGGCTTAGTAGTCGTAGGTCGTTTATTTTATGTCATTAGATAGTTAAGAAACTAAAACTCCTATCTTACTTAATTTATAATATTTAAAGTCAAGAGTACTAATAAATAATTATTAATCAAAAGTTTAAAAGAAGAGATAAA